>PVKY010008691.1:0-13873 GCA_004027775.1 Bradypus variegatus
TCGGAAATCATAACATTTGTTAAATCCTAACTTCTCGGTCCCAATATTATCTTAAATATGATCTAAACATGCTAGCTAGCACTGAATGGGAGAAACCTCACACTTTGTGAAATACAGCAAATTCACTCACTTTGTGAATAAGAAAAGTCATAGTTTTTGAAAACTGGTAAAGATAAATCTCAAAAACATTTAAAAAAAATGCCTTTAAATATCAATAATTAGGGCTGCTTAGTGTAAATCCATTGTTTTTGTTCCAAAAACCCATTAAGAAAATGAATGATATAATAGTACATACTATTTTTTTAATTGTGAGCTTTAATATGTATACATAACAGTGGTAACTTTCAAAGTATGATTTCACAAGTAGTTAGCAAATTTAAAAGAATGTCATGGCTCACAGTTCCACAACTTCAGCCATTTCTATGATTGTAAAATATAACGTACTTAGAGAATGTACAACTCTCAGTGTACAGCTCAACAAGCAGTCCATATAGGTAAGTTCAAAAATTGTTTTGGATTACAGTTCCACAGTTTCAGTCCCTTCCCTATTATGCAATACAAGGTATATAGGGAAAGGTGAGGACCTTCAAGGTGCAAGTCAGTGAGCAGCTCTAGAGCAAATCCCAAAGGATGCTACAGGCTACAGTGCCACCGTGTCATTTCCCTCCTTCCAGCCATTCTAACACCCCAGCATCCAAAAGTATATATACATAATTATATAAAGTTTCAGTATTCATAGACCGTACTAGTATTTTATTGTTTAAAGTTTTTTAGCTTCTTATTTAATATGGAATTTAATTACCGCAGAAAAGACAGATCCTGAAGTTTAGATTTACTAGGAAGTCAAAGTTTAAATTGTGTGTCTTTTTTTTTTTTCCCAATGTTATTGAAATATATTCACACATCACACAAACCATGCAAAGTATACAGTCACTGGCTCTCAGTATCATCACGTAGCTGGGCATACATTCCCATGATCAATTTTAGAACATTTTCATTGCTCCAGAACAGAAACAGGAATGAAAAATAAAACCCAAATCCTCCTGTACCGCTTAATCCCCTCTATTGTTGACCCATAGTAGTGGTGTAGTAATTTTGTTACTGTTGAGGAAAGAATGTTAAAATATTACTGTTAACCTATGGTCCATAGTTTACAATGGCTATGCTTTTTCCCATATACCCTTCTTGTTTTTTAATTTGTATTAATTCATGCAAAAACTTACTTATATTTGTAGTGTTAATCGATGACATACATAACGTTAACCACTTTTCAATCAAATTCGACTGCAATACGGCCCTGTTACTTATAATCCCAACAACAAGCTACCATCACCTCTGTCCATTCCCAGACATTTATGTGTATGTATCCTTTTGCCTGAGTTTAGCAATATTTCTCCTCTTGTCTTCCATGGGATCCATACATTTGTAAAAATTCATACTTACCAAAAAAACCTAAAATTGAAACAATTAAGCAGTAGCTTTTAGAAAATGAAAGTAGCTTTTAAAAACTCAGTGCTTTGTTTAGTTTAAAAACTTTTCTGTAAGTTCTTAATTTTTCCTTTATTTCTGAATTCTTAGGTGGAAGCAGAGAACCTTCCACCTGTCAGATATGGGACTGTTCGTCTATAGCCTTCCTCTCTAACTTGATTTTCCTTTCCCTCCCTCTTGTGCTTATCCTTTCCTCCCTGGCAGTGGAAGAGGAGGAAGGTAAAATAGTAAAAGGATCTGCCTAGGTTTAGAATACAGATTTAGAAATGAATTCCACAGGCTACAGGATGGAAGACAGTTTTTACTTGGTAGCTGATCATGAGATAATGAGTTGGCCCCACTGGCACAGCTGCGGAAGGTAATGCAGCCTTGGGCTGCGTGTGTGGGAGGGCCGGGGGGGCCTTGTTTTGGAGAGGGGGAGGTGGTATTTGGGGCAGAACAGTTCTTTGCTCTGTGTGACTGTCCTTGTACCGTGTATATTTAGCCTTCCAGGCTCATGTTTCCAGGTGTCCCTCCGTGTGTGTGACAATGTAAAACCCTTCTCCAGGGTTTCCAAACACTCCCTGGGGGGCTTTACTGCCTCTTCTGGGAACCACTGTCAGCAGCCTGGAGAGGGAAAGAGGGGCTGCTGGAGGACCCTCAGTGGTGAAGACCCATAGGCTTTTACGTGTTCACGCTTCTCATGTTCTCTTCCTTTCTGTAGTTCCAGCTCTCCATCTGTTGCCATTTCCCTCTTAACCTAAAGAGCCTCTTTTACATTTCTTGCATTGCAGATCGGCTGGTAGTGAATTCTGTCATTCATTTATCTGAAAACGTCTCTTTCATCCATGTTTTTCAAGGACATAGATATAAAATTGACAGTATTTTTTTTCAGCAGTGTTAAAGTGTGTTCCTTTGCTAGCCTCTGTTTTTTCTGATGAGACATTGTGCCCCTTTAAATAATGTCGTTTTTAAAAAAAATTTTAAATAAACTTTACTTACTTTCTAGGACGAGTTTAGATTTACAGAAGGTTGTGCAGAGAATTCCCATAAGCTCTGCACCCATTTTCCCCTGTTGTTAACATCTCACCTTAGTAGGGTACGTTTGTTACAACTAATAAACCAGTGTTGATACATTATTATTAACTAAAGTCCATACTTTATTCAGATTTCCCTAGTTTTCGCATAACATCCCTTTTCTGTTCCAGGGTCCTGCATTACGTTAATCATCAGGCCCCTGTAGGCTCCTCTTGTCTGTGACAGTTTCTCAGACTTGGCTCGTTTTTGAGAGCTTGACGCTTGGGGAGGAACAGTCAGATATTTTGTAGCATGTCTCTCAGCTGGTATTTGTTCGATGTTTTTATCGGGATGAGACTTGGGTTATGGGTTTTGGGGCAGATGATCCAGAGGTAAAGTGCTGTTCCATGGTATCGCATCAAGGGCCTGTGCTGTCAGCCTGGCACCACTGTCGACGTTGACCGTGGCCACCTGCTCAGGAGGGTTGTCAGGTTCCTGCACTGTAAAGTGGCTTGTTTTCCTCCTTTCCATGCTGTACTGCTTAGACCGAAGCCATTATGCCCAGCTCCTCCTTTAATGAGTGAGGAGCTATGCTCTGCCTCCTTAATTTATCTCCATTAATTATCTGGAATTCTGCATGGGAGAGCCGTCTCTTCTCCGTGCATTAGTTTATTCCGTCATTTATTTATATCCGTGTAGACTCATGGATGTTTATTTTATACCTTGGGTTATAACACACCACTGCTTTATTTTGCTGTTAGAATTGTCCCAGCTTTGGCCTTTGGGAGCTCTTTCAGTTATTTTCTGTATCCTTTTGACAAATCCCCACCACTGTGGGTGTCTTTTGTTTGTTTTCTGTTTTAAAGCACTTCCTTACTTTCTGGTCTTACAAGCTGCTCCTGGCTCGTCATACTCATTTCCTGTCCCAGTCCTAGGATCAGCCATTTTCTCAGGGGCCTGGTTCTTACTGGAGAGTGGTGTTCAAAACCAAGGTCTGAGCACCAGGTGAGCGAGTTGCTACTGGGGTGTCGCTGGTTCTTACTGGAGAGTGGTGTTCAAAACCAAGGTCTGAGCACCAGGTCAGCGAGTTGCTACTGGGGTGTCGCTGACCACATTTTGTTTATCCATTCATCTGTTTATGGGCACTTTGGTTGTTTCTGTGTGTTCCAGTTTGCTGCCAGAATGCAAAACACCAGAGATGGATTGGCTTTTATAAAGGGAGTTTATTTGGTTACACAGTTACAGTCTTAAGGCCATAAAGTGTCCAAGGTAACACATCAACAACCAGGTACCTTCGCTGGAGGATGGCCAGCGGCATCTGGAAAACTGTTAGCTGGGCAGGCACCTGGCTGGCGTCTGCTCCGGGGTTCTGGTTTCAAAATGGCTTTCTCCCAGGACGTTCCTCCTAGGCTTCAGCTCCTCAAAAATGTCACTCTTAGTTGGGTTTGTCTCTGGACTCTCAATTCTGTTCCATTTGTCTATATGTCTTAGACTTACTGATTCTTAAACATAATCACAGAGTCAAAGGCTTTTTAGAACTCTCGTGCTTGGTGTGAAAGCTAAAGTTGGCCCCTTTCCTCCATGTTCATTTTTAGCATCTTATTTTAACAAAGACATTGAAAAACTGATGCCTAAAAAAGAACAGGGTGGCAAATGTCTATAAGCAATAACTTAGAATTTGAGCATCAAAATGAATAATGACTATTTCAATGCATTGCGTAAAATAGGAACCATGAGTCCACACTGATATAAAAAGCAAGAGAGTAGATGAAAAGTCTGATGCAGAATCAAATGTTTGCACAGCCTGAGAGTGCCTCCCCACAGGATGCTGATTCCTTACCGAGGGAGAGCGTGTCACTTCACACTAGACATGCGTGTAGGACGTTGCTTTAACCGGATGATCAACGTAAACATCATCAGCAATGGGAAGACCAAAACTGCACCCTGTACGAAAGCAGCTCTCTTCTGTGATGCCGCTGCCAAAGGTGCAAAACCTGAATCTAGCCAGGAGGAAATACCAGATAAATCCAGAATGAGGGACAGGTTACTGGGCTGTTGTCATCAGAAGTGTCAAGGTCGTAAGTCAAGGGCAGCCTGAGGAACCGCTCCAGACGGACATAGACCAAGTGTGGGCCGGCCCATCTGGCCTGCTGTGGAGGACGCTACAATCAGTGAAATGAATAATTCGGGGCTCTCGGAATAGTCAATATGGAGAAAAGACTGAGGCGGGGTCTATGGGAAGATGTTTTTGAATGTTCAAAGGGCTGTTACGTGGAAGAGGAATTTTCATTGATTCTGGACCGTATAGAGGTTGGGATGTTGACGGTATTTTTTTTTCCTTAATGAGACATAAAATAATGATGCATTGCATGCATCATTGTATTATATAATTATCTAATTATATATATAAAATTATATATTAATTATATAACCTAATAATTGAAGGTGTTTTACACTCCGTAAGTGAAATACAATTTGTTTATTCAGTGGTTCTTCTGCAGAGAAGAGCACCAAGAGCCACAAATGGGCGTTCTAGGAATAGAGATTTTAGTTATAAGGAAGGCCTTTCTGATATGATACTTAAAACTGCCTGTCAGTAGAACCAGCCCCCCTAAAAGGGTCAGTGCTTTGTAGGGGGTTCCTGTGGAATGTTGGAAGTTGCACTGAATGACCCCCTGGGAATGCTTTTAACCCAAAGACTCTGTGACTCTGCTGACGGGTGACTTGTTTCGTAATTACCTCCTTGCCTTTCTGGCTCTCTCAATGGAGGGAGGAAGTAGCTTTCCTTAACATGCGGGCCTTTGCCCCACTATCTTTCTCGTCTACATGACTTGGAACACTGCAGCAGCAGGATTACTTGCTGGCCCCATACAGTCAGGAAATAGTGCTGGAAGAAAAGAAACGGACGTTTGAGGGCTGAGCACTGGCCCTTTGCTGTGTCTGTGTGAGATGGAAGCCCCTGCCTGTGGAGTTCAGTAGGCCCTTGTGTCCTGAAGGCAAACCGCAGAGCCCAGTGTCATCGGGAATCACACAGGCACCGTGGCTCACACATTGAACTCCCAAGTGTCAGCTTCCTGGCAGGAGATTCCGATTCGTGCTTCGGCCAAAGAGTACGTTTGTGTGGACACCATCTGGATGCGATGCTGGCATTTTTTGGTTATTATTATTCATTACTGCTGCTTTCAAACAATACACTTCCAGAAAAACAAAACTTCACCTCTGAGTGTCACGCTGCACACCCTGTGTCCCTCCTCGTCACCATCACTGCTTCCCTGCCTGTCGCTTTGCGCACACGGCAAGGCCCGGGCTCCTGGCTTGCTTACACACTTACCGTCCTACCACCGTCCCCGGGACTTGAGAGTCCAGGTGGGAAGTGAACACGCTAACCTGCAGCTCCTTCCTCGGGCCCTTTGATTGTTCTGCTTCTCTGCCCCCCGACACCCACGGCTACTCCCCTGGACAGTGCATCTCCCAGACTCGTCCGTCGCTTCAGTCTCGAGCACCAGTGTCCTCTTCTCTCTCTCTCTCCTGCTGCCCCTGCCATTTGGTTGTGTTGAAGCTTCCAGTCCTTGGACCCTCTCATTTTCTCCCCGTTGCTCTCCTGGCTCCAGTCTTTCACTCTCCTTAGACTGTTTCAGTCACTTTGACCAACGAGAGGAGCATCCACCATAACTCAGCCATCAATTACCCTTTAGGCCCATTTGACTCCAAAATGCCTTACATGTCAGGTTAAGGCATTTGGACTTCATTTGATTGACAGAAGGAACACGTCAAAGGTGTTTGAACAAGAGGGGTGACCTGACACATCTCAGTAGGAAATCTGTACTTGAGATCACCTGTCATCTAAATCTGTCAGAATTATTGTCATATTCATTTCATAAAAGAAGGTGGCGTATTCTATTTTCCCCTTGAGTTCTTCAAAGGATCACTGAAGAGAAAAATGAGAACCAGATTTGAAGAAATTACACAAAAGTATTTGATAAGGACTTAAATTAAGTCAGTGAAAATGAGAATGAAAAGGGGGACGCTGACACCAGATTCACAGCAGGCATGAGCAGCACAGGTCTCAGCTGAGGAGAAAAGTGTTACAGAAAATCCCTGAATGGCACCTCACTGTTCCCCCAGCAGCAGTCATTCCAGAGCTTAAAAGCAAATTTAATCTCTTTCATTTAAAGTATGTGATGTGCTGCTTTACGTGTAAATAGGACATTGGATTCTCCATGAATAACTCTAACGTCGTAGATAACCTTCCGGAAGTTACCAGAGCGTCAGTGCAGCTCTCAGGTTGGGAATGCCGCATCACCCTGAACTCTTTTTATGGGAAATTCCCTAAAATTATCTGTCTTTTCAGAGTTTTGAAATTCCTTAAAACTTTGGCGGGTGATTTGAGCTTAACCAGATTCATCTGTGAAGGCGTAAGACATCTGCTAAATGGGATTTTGCAGGGTTATGTTGGTTTGACAGTAAAACCACCTCTCTCGGCTGCTCCCAGCTGTGGCAGGGCCTCTCTCCTCCTGAGCCGGCCATGTGGGTCGGCATGTGAGCTGCCAGCTTCCCGGATGAACTTCGCCTGCCCTGAGACTCCCCAAGGGGCAGAAGGAAGACAGCCTGGGGGAATGGGTGGTTTCCGATGCTTCCCAGCTGGGTGGGCTCGTCTTCCAACCTGGAAGCCTGTGTCGTCTTGGTAGCTGGGATGATTTTGCTGTTTGGCATGACTGAGTGCTTCCTGAGCTAGCGGGGAAGAATTTAAGAGAGAAAATAACAGATTCCAAAATTCTGAGGTCCGGGTATTTTCGTTTCTTCCCCAGAATGTTTTCCTTTACTCTCTAGGAGTAATAATAATGCAGGTGAGAATTAGTTCAGTAAACTAACTGTAGCATTTATTGAGTATCTGCCATGAGGTATCTCAACTTTTTGAAAGAAGAAACTAAATTAGGAGAGATTAGGTATTGAACTTGGATTTGAACTTCAAACAGTCTGACTCCAGAGCCCAAAGGAGGTGAATTCTGAGTTCCCTTCCTTGAGTACAGAAGCACTACCATATTTTTCGACTTAGATTTTTCCCATTAAAAAACGGAATCGCTAGGAGTAGGGAGGCTCTTTTTCACAGAAAAATTGCCTACCCAGCAGTACTATTTTTTAGTGGGAAAAAGAGAAGTAGAAAAATATGATAATGCTTCTGATTACAGAATCAGATTGCAAGATCTAGAAAGAAGTTGTAACATTAGAAAATCTCCATTTTGCAAACACCATTGTAATAACTAAGTCACACAAGCATCAGTGGATGCTGAAAGCACTGAGTGAAAGTATCTTGGGGAGCTGGGTATTCATAGTCTGAAAGTATCACTCCCCAAAGATTACTTATTAATTAGAAAGAGAAGAAGACACATTTGCAGTGGAGGAATCTGTCAAATACCAGATTCACCAAGTGCTGAAGTTTCCCATCACCCACAAAGGTCAGGGTTCTCTAGGGAAACAGGACCAACAGGAGATATCTATAAATATGAGATTTTATAAAAGTGTCTCACGCTGGGGATGCACAATTCCGTAGGACAGGCAGGGAGCAGGCAACTCCGATGGAGGTCCTCAGTGAACTCCCCAGGAGAGGCTGCTGGCTGAAGAAGCGCAAGTTCTCTCTTCTCCTTAAAAGGCTTCAGCTGATTGGGTTTTCTCACTGTGGAAGACACTCCCTTCGTTGAACTCCCTGGTTTATTTACCAGCCATGAAATGTCCTTGCAATAGCAGTTAGGCCAGTGCTTGCTTGACCAGACACTGGGCACCATCACCTGGCCAAGGTGACACATGAACCAGCCATCACAGGAGGTGAAACCTGGCAGGTGCCTCCTCGTGTGGTATCTTGAGAAGAATCACCTGCATGGTCTTCTCACCAAAAAGGCTTAATTTGGATCTGATCAGGTGGAAACAATCAGACAAATCCAAACTGAGGGACATTTCAAAACACCCGGCCTGAACTCTTCAAAAAGGTCATTGTGATGAATGGCCAGAAACTACTGAGGATGTGTGTTAGGGTAAAGGAAACTGAGACATGGTAACTACATGCTCTGGAGCCTGCTTGGATCCTGGATACGAAACTCTGCAAAGCGAATGGTCACGGAAGTTATTATTAGAACAGCTAGAGGTGTTAGAATCTGGACTCTGTCATATTGAAGAACAGTATTGCATCGCAGATCAGTTTCTTGAGGGTGATAATTGAATTGTGGTTACGTGGAAGACCTTTGTCCTTCGGAGGTAATGCTGACGTCCTCAGGGCAACGTCGTGATGTCTGTCACGTGCTCTCAGCCGGCCCGGCACGAACGCGCACGCGCAGGAAGAGCCCCTGGGCGGGCGCAGCAGCCGGCGCAGGCGCCGTGGAGCGCAGCGCGGCGGTTCCTCGGCAGGTCGGAGCGGAGCTACCCCCTGGGCCCGGCGGTTCCACCCGGAGGCCTGCTCCCAAAGACATCGGAGGCTGGGCCTCGGGCGCTCGGGCGCCAGCGTTCCCAACAGCATGAGTCGCAGCTGCCGGAGGGTGGAAGCAGCCAGGGGCGCCAGCGGGTGAGCGGCTGAACAGAATGTGGCGCCTCCATGCAGAGGGCTCCGAGTCTGCTGAACTAAGAAGGAGGTTCCGAGACATGCGGCGGTGTGGATGGACCCTGGAAACATTATTCCCGGTGAAGCAGGCGAGGCACGTGGGGACAGATGCTGCAGGGTTTCAGTTTAGTGAAGTATCTAGTGAATTCACAGAGACGCAAAGGAGAGGGAGGGTGGGGGGAGCTGTTGCTTGGTGGTTATAAATTGTAAATTTTTGGTATTTTAAAACAAATTAATATTTTAAAAAGGGCAAATGTGTCAAAACATCGCCAATTGGAAAATCTAAAGTACGCAAGTGTTCACACACTATTATTTGAACTGTTCTGTGGGTTTGAAATTTTTCAAAATAAAAAGGAAAAATTTTTAATTGTTTTTTAAAGTAGGCACACCCAAGCAGTAGAATCATGGATTTGCATTAAGAGTCGCTCACAATGGAGAAAGTTTTTCAAGAGAATAATTGAAAGCAGGGATCACAATGGGTTTCTGGTAAATCCTTAGTGTCTGCCCAGCCCTGGGAGTGTAGGCCAGCTCCATGGTATGTTAGCACTGCCCGAGGGCGTGGGAAGTGGGGAAGGCGTTGGATGGTTCAAGTATTCGCCATTTATGGTTGAGTGTTTACATCATTACAGTCTCTTCCTTAACTCTGATGTTCATAGTGGCATTACTCACAATTGCCAAATGATGGCAGCAACCCAAGTGTCCATCAACCGATGAATGGATAAATACAGTGTGGTATATACACACGATGGAATATTATTAAGCCGTAAAAAGGAATGAACTTCTGATACCTGTGACAACGCGTATGAACCTTGACATCATGTGGAGTGAAATAAGCCAGACACAAAAGGGCAGATATTGTTTGATCTCCCTGATTTGAGACAATTAGAATAAGCAAAGTCATAGAGTCAGAACCTAGAAGATAGGTTACCAGGGACAGGGTGGGGGTGGGGAATGGGAGGTGAAGGCCTAGAACGTGCGGGGCTCCTGCTTGGAATGATGGGAAGGTTTTGGTAATGGATGGTGGTGACGGCAGCACAACGCTGTGAACGCGGCTATTAGCACTGAAATATCTGAGTATGATTAAAAGGGGGAATGTTAGATTATATGTGTGGCAACACATAACAGTTTTTTAAAAAATCCATGAACTACGCTACACAAACAGTGGGCTCTGAGTTAAACCTTGGACGTTGATTGATAGAACAGTTGTAAAAATGTGCTGTCATCAGTTGCAACAGTTGATCCCCAGCAGTGCAAGGTGTTGGTGGTGGGGTGGGGCGTGGGAATCCTGTGTTTTATGCATGATTGTTCTGTGAACCCACAACTTTTCTAATAATAATAATAATAATAACAAAGTCAGGTTTTGGAGGCAGTCTTAAATCAGAGTCTGCAAACCCAGATAGGTTTCTGGGGTAGGCAGATCAGGAGGCCCATGAACCTGTCCAGAGATTAGCAGAATTTTGCAGGTGGGTTTAAGATCTAGCTCGGCTGAGAACCTGTGGCCTTGACTGGTGTTCTGTTAGTGGGCCATAATGAAATGTTTTCATTTTGCTCACCAGCAGTGTCCTAGCCTGCCGTTCCCATCACTCTTCCCATTCTTGCACTAACGTCCTGTGCCAGCCTTCTCTGTGGCTTCTCTCTAGCCCCTCGGTATTCTTCTTTGCCCCCATGAGGGTAGCTGTTTTCATCTGATCAGCAGTAGCTAGTTTCCCTTTTCTTTAAAAGGAGCCTTGATCATAGTATGTGCTCAATAAATACTGTTGAATGGATGGTTGAAATAATTAAACCTTTCTTTTCCCAGACAGCTTTCCAGTTGAAAATAGTTGGTTCTCATTTGGTGTTCTTTAATGAAGGAAATTGCTTGGATTGGTTCTCTTGGCTACTGTACAGCTTTCCCTACTCCTTTTCCAGCTTGAGTCTTCAAGAGGGAGCCTCAGAACTGATTTCTAAAACTGTTTGTACCTGGCGTGATTATAAAGCAATGAGACTGATTGTCATATGTAGTTTGTGGGATCCGTCTCAGTTACTTTATAGCCATACCTGGTATCTTATACCACAGATCATTGCTTGTTGAACATTATAAAAGCACAAACCTATGGTCTCTATATGGAAATTTAAAGTGGCTTAGCATTATTTTATAATTTCCTCTAATTTACTGCTCAGAACTTTTATTTCAGAAAAAAAATTAGGTTTTAACTTCATTGCTTGCTTTAATTTTGCAGGTTTTTGTTTTTAATTCTGTTCTAATAAACTGGAACAATTTTGAATAAGATAATACACAGGTATCTGTTCCGTTGGATTGCATTTTTCAGAAAACATATATTGAATTTTCTTTTCAGTTACATGTGGTCTTCTGATTGCATATGACACAGGGATAGTCTTTTTAGGCAAATATGGTAAATGAAGCTTTCAAAACTAAATCTTCAGTACATGTTATTCATTCAAGAAGCCTTTGAAAGGGCAAGTCATTGGAAGTTTTTGGGTTGTTTTGGTGGTTCACATTTGTATGTACAAACGTTACTCAAATTTAAATTAAGTGGTTGTAATTTTCTGTTTCTCAAAGCCACATGTTTATTCCACTTCCTCTTACCCCTAGTCTCCCTTAGGGGGCCTCGGAAGAAAGCAAATGGTAGAACTTGCACGTTGCCACCGGCAGCTTCTGCTTCCGGAAGGACTGTCGCGGCTGCTGGATTGGCAGTGGAAAGACTTCTTTCCCTTAAAAGAAAGTGGGAAACTATTCCTTTTGTAGGGGAGGAAAGGAAATTTTCCAAATTCCTGCTTCTGGAAATTATGTAAGAGAAGGAGTTAGGTGACCTTAAGGACGTCCTTGTAATGACCTTAGCTGGTTTGTGGCTATGGCAGGTCTCTGGACAGCCGTTGGGAACTGGACGTATTTTGATGCCAAACTAGTCTGGAGTGTTGAAGCTGGACCCGTCTCAGGATGGGTTTGACTTCCAGAAGGGGTCTGGGGTAAATTAGAAGGCGCCTTACCCCAGTCAGGTCTAGAAGTGAGACCAAAGCCCGTGTCAACCGTTATGCATAAAAGATGCCAACCATTTGGCACTCCGCTGTGGCGACGCTGTCAGCTGCGGGTCCCAAGGCCTGATGGTAAAAGCTTGTGCTTCTGTCTATCCCTTGAACTGGTTCTGCACACAATAGATGGCTCCTTAAATGTTTTGTAGAATGATGAGTGTGGAAAGGTACCAATTTATACTATAAATAACAGCGCTTTTCTCCTTTTCTTAGGGAGTTGGGACTTTTTGAAGAATTTTAAGACGGGAAACCTGCCATGATGTTATCATATTTCTGTCACTGTGTAATGTTATTATGCAGTCTTGTCACATTTGGCTGGTTTAGTAATATGTCTTATAAATATAATTGTCAGACAAGTTAATGTGACTCTTAACACTGCAATCATTTTATGCCTTAAGTTTGTTTAAGTTCTGCACAACAAATTATGCTCCCACCTGGTGCCAGTATGCCCAGCCGCAAGGCCACCTCCTTTGAAAAGCTGAATCTGCAAACTCTTGGCATTAGCAAAACATTGCAGCTTTTCTAGGTATAATTTTTATATGTATTTGATGTTTCTAGAAATTTTAAATGTCACTTGAGTATACGTATTTATTTTACATTGCAGGCACTGGAGATATTATTGCTGTCATGATTACAGAATTGAGGGGTAAAGATATTTTGAGTTATCTGGAGAAGAACGTCTCTGTACAAATGACCATAGCTGTGGGAACTCGGATGCCACCAAAGAACTTCAGCCGGGGCTCTCTGGTCTTCGTGTCAATATCCTTTATTGTTTTGATGATTATTTCTTCAGCGTGGCTTATATTCTACTTCATTCAGAAGATCAGGTACACAAATGCACGTGACAGGAACCAGGTGAGCTACCAGTACTCTGTCGCAGTTGGTTCATGGACACCCATCGTCGTCATACATATTGCTCGCTTTTTTTCCATTCAAAACAAAGTGAGTTGTAACTAGCCTTCCGTCATTTTAATAGGTTGAAAAAGATATCAAGAGTATTGTAAGGGCAATTTAAATGCCTGAAAGGGGAAATTTTCACATTTATAGAAATCACTTGGAATATTCTAGGTAGGTAAATAGCTTAATATTGTAATGTGATCTAGCTAATTCTGTTCACATGGAGAAATATCACAGCGCTGCATTTTAAACTGGACATGTTGAGTGTCTCGGGAGGGGAAAGCTGGGCGGCTGGGAGAGGGAGGCATCCTTTATGTTCCATGCAAATTTTTTGCGTGTGAATTTTGAACTATGTTTTATCTATTCAGAAAAAAATAATTAAAAGCCAAGTGTCTGTCATGGTATATACCCAGAAGATCTGAAAGCAGTGGCACAAAAAGGTATTTGCACACTGATGTTCATAGCAGCATTATTCACAATTGCCAAGAAATAGAAACACTCTAAGTGTCCTTCAGCAGATGTGGTACATACACGTGGTGGAATACTATGTGGCAATAAGAAGGAACGATGTCATGAAACTTATGACAACATGGATGAACTGTGGAGCCATAATGCTGAGTGAAATAAGCCAGACACAAAAAGAGAGATACTGTATGTTACTACTAATGTGAACGCTGAAAAATGTAAAATAAGTACTTCCTATCATAGAATGCAGGGGATCTAGAGACAGACAGCAACTAGTGAAGGGGGAGCGGTAATCTAACGAGAACAGATAAGCTCTTGACGGTAATCTCAGTGTTATGATTATGGTTTGCAAGCTTTCACGGGTATGGTAGGTAGGATCATGTTGGAAGCAATGTAGTTATGTTAGGT
>PVKY010008692.1:0-13871 GCA_004027775.1 Bradypus variegatus
TTGGAGTTCTGAGTATGCGGTTTATATTATTTCTGTATAGTTTGAAAGTATTTCAAAATAAAATTTTAAAAAATCCCATATCTGATACCAGTCACCCCTCATCCTCCTCTCCCCCCAGGCCCTGGACAACCATTAATCTACTTTCTGTTTTTATAGGCTTGCCCATTCTGGACATATCATATAAATGGAATAATATAATATGTGACCTTTTGAATCTGGCTTTTTTCACTTAGCATAATGTTTTCAAGTTTATCCATGTTGTAGCATGTATCTGTACTTCATTCCTTTACATTGCCAAAACATATTCCATTGTACAGATAGACCATATTTCATTTATTGCTTCTATTTTTTTAATAATTAATTTCCATTTATTTGTTGTAAAATAATAACATAACATAAAAATAATTTTAAGTGGACAATTCTTTGACAGTAAGTACATTGACAGTTCTGTGTAACTTTCACCACTATTTCCAGACTAATTTCATCATCCCAAGCCAAAACTCATACTTATTTAGCAATAACCCCTGTGCCGGTTTGAATGCATTATGCCCCCCAGAAAAAGCCATATTCTTGATGCAGTCTTATGGGGCAGATGTTTTGGTGCTGACTAGATTTGCATGGAAATGCGCCCCACCCTACTGTAGGTGATAACTCTGATGAGATATTTCCATGGAGGCGTGGCCCCACCCAATCAGGGTGGGACTTGATCAGTGGAGCCATATAAATGGGCTGACAAACACAAGGAACTCAGTGCAGCTACAGCTGTGAGTGATGTTTTGAAGAGGAGCTACAGCCAAGAGGGACACTTTGAAGAAAGCACAGAAGCTGCAGATGAGAGACAGTTTGAAGACGGCCATTGAAAGCAGACTCATGCTCCAGAGAAGCTAAGGGAGGACAAATGCCCCAAGTACAACCAAGAGTGACATTTTTGAGGAACTGCAGTGTAGAGAGGAACATCCTGGGAGAAAGCCATTTTGAAACCAGAACTTTGGAGCAGACGCCAGCCACGTGCCTTCCCAGCTAACAGAGGCTTTCTGGACACCACTGGCCATCCTCCAGTGAAGGTGCCCGATTGCTGATGTGTTACCTTGGACACTTTATGGCCTTAAGACTGTAACTGTGTAACCAAATAAACCCCTTTATAAAAGCCAATCCATCCCTGGTATTTTTGCATTCTGGCAGCGTTAGCAAACTTGAACAACCCCCATTCCTCCCCTCCCCCTCCCCCTGGTAACCACTACTCTGCTTTTTGTCTCTAAGAATTTGCTTTTTCTATGTATTTTATTTAAGAGAAGTCATACTATATTTGTCCTTTTGTTTCTGGCTTATTTCACTCAACATCATCCATGTAGCATGTACCAGCACTTCATTTCTTTTTATGGCTAAATAATATTCTATTGTATGGACATACCACATTTCTGTACATCTGTTTATGGACACTTGGGTGGCTTCCACCATTTGGCCATTGTGAAAATTGCTGCTACAAACACTGTGGTACAAATATGTGTCCGAGTCCCTGCTTTGAATTCTTTTTGGGTATTTACCTAGGAGTGGAATTTCTGGGTCACGTGGTAATTCTATATTTAACTTTCTGTGGAACTGCCAAACTGTTTTCCACAGTGGCTGCACCATTTTACATTCCCACCAACAATATATGAAGGTTTTTATTTCTCTACATCCTAGCCAACACTGGCTATTTTCAGTTTGTAAAATAATAGTTATCCTATTAGACGTGAAGTGGTATATCATTGTAGTTTTAGTCTGGATTTCTTTAATGGCTAATGATATTGAGCAGCTTTTTATATACTTATTGATCATTTCAATATCTTATTTGGAGAAATGTCTATCTAAGACCTTAGCTCATTTAATAATTGGGTTGTGTTTTTGATGTTGATTTTTAGGAGTTTTTAAAATATCTATATTCTCAATATTAAACCCTAATCAGATACATCATTTCCAAATATTTTCTCCCATTCTATAGATTGTCTTTTCACTTTCTTGATCATGTGCTTTTATACACAAAAATTTTTAGTTTTGATGAAGTCCATTTTATCTATTTTTTCTTTTGTATCTTGGACTTTTGGTGTAAAATCTAAAAATCCATTGCAATTATGCCATCACTGCCCTTTTTTTTTTCAGTTGTGTTCTGGTTTGCTAATGCTGTCATTATGCAAAATACCAGAAATGGATTGGCTTTTATAAAGGGGGTTTATTTGACTATAAATTTAAAGTCTGAAGGCAATGAAAATGTCCAAATCTAGGCAGCAACACAAGTATACCTTCAGTGAAGGAAGGCCAATGGTGTCCAGAAAACCTCTGTTAGCTGGGAAAGCACATAACTAGTGTCTGCTGATCGTGGGTTGTGTTCCAGCTCCTCCCTCAGCTCCTGTTTATTTTCAAAATGTTGCTCTTGGGGCATTTTGTCCTCTCTTAGCTTCTCCGGAGCAAACTCTGGGCTAGTATCTCCAAAGCATCAGCAAAAGTCTGCTTTCAATGGCATCTCGAAATGTCCCTCTAAGCTGCAGCACTGAGCTCCTTCTGTCTGAGCTCTTATTTGGACTCCAATGATTAAATCAAGGCCCATGCTGAATGGGTGGGGCCACACCTCCAGGGAAATAATCTAATCAAAGGTATTACCCACAGTTGAGTGGGTCATACCCACAGTTGGGTGGGTCCATCTCCATGGAAACAACCTCATCCAAAGATTCCAACCCAATCAACACTAAATGCCTGCCCCCACAAGATTGCATTAAAGAACATGGCATTTTGGAGGACATAATACATCCAAACTGGCACAAGTTGCTTTTTTGTAGTTTATCATCTTGAGTCCCTTCGTTCCTTTTCTCTATATTTTTTATTTATTTTCTTAGTGGTTACATTTGTAACTTCAGTTAACATCTTAAACTAATTACAACCTAGTTTGACTAGTACCAAGTAGTTTTGGTAGTATACAAATTCCCTACTCCTATATATTCCCGCCTTTCCCCTTTATATTGTTACTGTCTCAGATTACATCTTTATACATTATATGCCCATTAACATAGATTTAGAATGTTTTTTTTTTTTTCGGTCACAAGGGATTTTATTATTTTGTGGAATTTAACATATTTATATAGAAGTGATACCTTTCCAAGTGCAATTTAACAAGTAGTTAAGGAGTAAATTTCCAAGAATGTTACGGGTTACAGTACCAGTTTCAGTGATTTCCTTGTTAAGTATAGCATATAGACAAAAAGGTGGTAACTTTCAAATTACAATTCAACAAGCAGCTATATAGCAAATTTCAAAGAATGTTACAGGTTACAGTTCCACCACTTCAGTTCTTTGCTTCTAGCTGTTCAAATACCCTGGCAATTAAGAAAATTATATATTCAATATTCATAATCCTTTGTTAAATTCCATCTTGTCTGTTGCTACCCCTCCCTCCAGTTTAATCACCACCATAACTTGTTCATGTTGAAAAGGAGTGTGGACATTAGGGGAAAGGGGACACAAATGAAGTTCCTGAAGAGGCTGTGGCCTCTGGGTTTTGGACTTAGCTGGCATAGGAGCTCTCTGGAGGATTTAAGTTCCTGCAGAATAAACTCAGTGCAACTTTTATAGTCTCAGATAGGGATCTGAGTATTCTTGAGGGTTTTCAGAACTGCTGACTTGGGCTCATCATGCACATCATGTCACAAGGTTTTTACCATCACAAAATCAAGGCTATATAGTTATACAGTCGTTACCAGAGATCAAGGCAGCTGGATTACAATTCAGAAATTTGAGGTATTTCCCTCTGGCCATTGTAATACACCAGAAAGTAAAAATATCTATATAAGGATTCAGTAATTACATTAAATCCTAAATTCTCTAGGATTAGTTTCCCTAGGGAGCAAAATATGCAGACTGGATGGTCAAGGAACAGAACAGTGCCATACACCAAGCTCCCCCATGCCAATTAACTCCATTCAATGTCAGTTTTCATACAGGAAATGTTGGCTAAAGGTAGGAGGGTAACTTCCTAAATCTTTACTTCTAATGCATATCCCCCCTCCCTTCCTGACTTTCTTGATCAGGAAATTTATATTTTCCAGTTTATATTGTCATCTCTAAACTACCAGGTCCAACCTGGATGCTAAACGTCTGCACCTTCTCTCTAGGTTTGGAGATGGGGATTGGGCTGTTGCTTGGTGGGGTTCACTGCCTAGGCCATGAAAAGCCTTTTAAGGAGCAAGCAAGGCCCCAAAACAGTGCCTCAGGCCTCATGGTGAACTATATATACATAGTTAAAAGACCGATCAAATTTCTTGGACATCATCCTTTTTTATGAAGGGTCTGAGACCACAGATAGGGTATTCAGGTGTGCATTAAGCAACACCATGAAAAGTGGCACTTTCATACAGTTGTCTTTCATTGGTCATCAACATGCCAGACATCAGTGATGGAGCACTAAGCAAAATGCTTGCCATGGTCACCACTTCCTAAAAACCAGCTAGGTGTCCTTTGGTCTGTCTCTTCCTACAGTGCTTCTCCCAACTTTAAATCCATAGAGATGAGGGTATTTTTCTTGGTATCACAAATCTGCTCCAGCAACAAGCTGGTTATCTTCAGACTTGCAAACACAATGAGAAAACTCAGGGCCAACCTTTCAACACCTGGTCATGATCCTGGGAGTCAATTGCCAAAAGACCAGTTATCCTGGAATCTTCATTCAGTACAGCTAACTTCTGTGCCTCTTTATTGCCTTCTGAAATTCATCTACCAGAACATTCGGCCAGAAGGGTGGCTGCGGCGGGCCGAGGTGGGAGCAGAGCACAGCCACGCGGGCGCGGCTCTGTTCACCACGCACGCGACCAGGGCCTTTTGGATCTCAGCCCGGGAAGGCCAGGCTCCTTGTGCCGACCTCAACATCCTGCAGCCTCACGAGCCCAGGAGCTTCCGAGGGTGGTGGCAGCTTAGTAAGGGTGGGGATGGCGGAGGAAGGGCGTGGATCCGCAGCAGGCCGCGGCTAAGGAAGAGCAACATACCCGGGAAGCGGCAGCCGGGAGAAAGGCTAGAATGTTATTTTGCAAAAAAAAAATTGTTATTTTGCAAAAAAAAAAAAATTGTTATTTTGCATATTTGGCTATTAAGTCAAACGTGGGAGGGGAGCAATTATAAATCAAAGGTATAATAATATAGGAATTTATATTTAGCTATATAATTACCTTTATCAATGCTCTTTGTTTCTTCTTATGGCTTTGAGTTACTTCCAGTGTCCTTTTCCTTCATCCTGAAGGACTCCATTCAGCATTTCTTATAGGGCAGGTCTTGTAGTAATTAACTCTTTCTGTCTTAATTTCTCCTTTTTTTTTTTTGGCTGGGTGTACTTGCTTGATGGTACATAACAAAGTAGGGCTCTTGGACCCTCCCCTTCCTCAGGGGTCTGGGATGGGAGCTGTGGAGGACAGGCGATGCTCGGTGTCAGGGGATTGATTTGGGGCCAGGACTCCCCAGCAGCTGACGGCCTCTCTTCCTCTCATGCTGTCACTGGAGCTGGTGGTCCAGGGGCTCTCACTCCTTGGAGGCCATGTAGACCATAAGGTCCACCACCCTGTTGCTGTAGCCAAATTCATTGTCATACCAGGAAATGAGCTTGACAAAGTGTTGTTGAGGGCAATGCCAGCCCCAGCATCAAAAGTGGAAGAGTGAGTGTCACTGTTAAAATCGCAGGAGACAACTTGGTCCTCAGTGTAGCCCAGAATGCCCTTCAGGGGGCCCTCTGATGCCTGCTTCACCACCTTCTTGATGTCATTGTATTTGGCTGCTTTCTCCAGTCAGCAGGTCAGATCCATGACAGACACATTGGAGGCGGGGACACGGAAGGTCATACAGTAAGGTTCCCATTCAGCTCCGGGATGACCTTGCCCACCGCCTTGACATAGGTGGTAGATGCAGGGATGATGTTCTGGGCAGCCCCCATGGCTGTCATGCCACAGTTTCCCAGAGAGGCCATCCAGTCTTCTGGGTGGCAGTGATGGCACAGACGGTGGCCATGAGTCCCTCCATGATGCTAAAGTTGTCATGGATGACCTTGGCCAGTGAGGCAGGCAGTTGGTGGTACAGGAAGCATTGCTGATGATCTTGAAGGAGTTGTCATACTTCTCATGGTTCACACCCATCACAAACATGGGGGCATCAGCCAAAGGGGCAGAGATGGTGACTCTCTTGGCACCACCCTTCAAGTGAGCCTCAGCCTTCTCCATGGTTGTGAAGACACCAGTGGACTCCACAACATATTCAGCACCAGCATCACCCCATTTGATGTTGGTGGGATCTCGCTCCTGGAAGGTAGTAATTGGATTCCCATTGATGACAAGCTTCCCATTCTCAACCTTGATGGTGCCTATGAATTTGCCATGGGTGAATCATACTGGAACATGTAGACCATGTAGGTCATTGATGGCCACAACCTGCACTTTGTCAGAGGTTATAGCAGCCCTGGTGACCAGGTGCCCAATACGGCCAAATCCATTTATTCTGACCCTCATCATCGTGTCTCAGAGATGTGGATGGCACTGCACGAAGAGATGCAGTGCTAGCTGCATCTGGCAAGCAGGCAGGAGCAGAGAGCCTCTCCATTTTTGAAAGATGGTTTTGCCAGATATAGAATTCTTGGTTGACAGTTTCTTTTTCATTAAGGACTTCAAATTTGTCATTCCTACTGCTTTCTGGCCTCCATGGTTTCTGATGAAAGATGTTAATTTTATTGGGTATCCTTTGTATGTGACAAGCCACTTCTGCCTTGCTGCTTTCAAAATCCTCTCTCCGAGTTTGAAAATTTTGCTACAATGTGTCTTGGTTTGGATCTCTTAAGAGTCTATCTTGCTTATAGTTCATTGAGCATCCTGGATGTGTTTGTTCATATTATTCAGCAGATTTGGGAAGTTTTCAGCCATTGTTTCTTCAAATACTTTTTTTTTTCTGTGAATGGGCCATACTTTCATGTTTCTTTGTGTGTTTTGTAACTGTTCTTGAGAACTGGACATTCTGAGTATTATGTTGCTATAATTCTGGAAATTAACTGTTGCCCCACTCCTCTGAGATTGCTTGGTTTTTGTTGTTGCTGTTTTTGTTGAGGGCTGGAGCTGTCAATTTGTGACTTCTCTAAACTATTTTTGCTCCCAGTTGGGGAATGGAAAGAGAAAAGAGAAAGAAAAAAAATGGTACTGTCTCTTCAAGACCTTTGCCATTTTTGCATTTGGGAATTGGAATAATGTGATCTAAAGTAGCTGATCAAAAGAAGTAATCAGTGATTAGACCACAAACCCCAAGAATTTGGAGGACTGAGCCTTTATAACCTACCCTGACACCAGCAAGCTCATCAGGAGCCCGCGCTGCAGTTATCACCACTGCCTGCCATGCAGTTCAGGGATGAGGGATGGCATCTGCTGCACAGAGGGTAGAATTCACTGGTATTTACTGCAATTTACCAGCATCTTCCTCCAGCTCTTCCCTGGATGCTGTGCAATGTTCTGTTAGGAGCCAGAGGTTCAGAATAGTTGATTCAAGCAGTTCCTGACAGTTCAATAGTGGTTTTGGTGGAGACTGATTCCTGGAGCTTCCTACTTTGCCATTTTCCCACAACTCCCTACCTATTGCTTCTATTCTTAAGCAAAGATCATTTATTCTTTCCAAGTTGGCATCTGGGCCTTCCTCTCTTTTTCAGAATTATAAGTTACTCAGTGTAGTGGATAATAAAAGTACATTCCAGTTTCTACATAGTTAAAATTCCTCCCAATCACCAAAAGGTTTCTTTTTCTTCCTCTTTCAAAGCTAAGGCTGATGGATTATGCCACCTAATAAGTTCCTGTTTTCTGTCTGAGAGATGTTTCTACCTCTATGCTTATTTTCAAATGGTATGAGCTCTAGGCTATAGAGCAAATATTGTGATGTCTTCTTTCCTTCCAAGGGAAAGGTTTTCTAGCCTTGTGTGATGTACCTATAGTATTAAAACTATTTTACAGATTTTGTATACACATGTTGTTGCAAACAGAATGTATTTGGAAAGACCAAGAAACTGGCAAAAATGGTTGCCTATAGAAAGGAGAGCTAGGGGATAGGAATGGAAGGCTTACTTTTCACTCTATATCCTTTTGCAAATCATTTAAAATAAATAAAAAAATAACTTCATAAAACTACAATTGTAATAAACTTGGCTAGATGTATGAGCTTGTTTACTTGAAAGAGACATCTTGAGTCATTACACTGACCTTACAAAACACATATATTTTCATTCCTCAAGCTTTGCTGGACTGTCCTTCCCCTCTTCATTCTCTCCCCAACCCAATAAAATTGGACAATTTATGTCATTTTAAATTTACAAAGCATTTTTAGATACATGATCTAATCTGTAATAAAAAACAAAAACACAGTATTTTTATTCTCATTTAAGGAATCAAAAAACTGAAGTTGAGAAAGAGTCGCAACTTGTTCCAGATAATTAAATTATTGAATTTCAGAGCTGGAATTCTAATCTACAATTTCTAACAAGTTCAATGCTCTTTTTATTTACAAAAAAAAACATATTAAAACCTATCCATTTAATTGGGCAACTGGCCAAAAATGTACAGACATGTTTACCAAAGGGTTGTTTATAATATGCACAAATTATAAATATCCTAAGTATTAAAATATGGGATTGATTTATGGCACACCCACACAACAAAACACTATGCAGTTGCAAAAATTATGTTGTAGATCTGTATTTATTATTGAAAATATGGAAACAAAAATCCATGATGTATAAAGTGAAAAAAGCAAGTTAAAAGCAGGATACACATTTGAACACGTTTGTAAAAAAAAAAGGGAAAGTGCGTGCATAGTCAAGTATTGAAGAATTTATATACCGTTTTTAAAAAGCATAATCCAAGGTCTGGTTAAGACCAGGGCAAACCGGGCCAAAAGGTAAAGGTCGAAACTGACTGTGTGTTAAAACTTCAACTTCCATATAAGACCAAGGGAAGAGATGTCTATTTGGTGCAGGACCTATATTTTCTAAGCAGTACAACTCTAGAGTTGGTTTGTTCAAACACCACAATTACATGGAACTTCGAACAGGAAGTGAGATACGG
The DNA here is from genome assembly GCA_004027775.1 of Bradypus variegatus. Taxonomy (NCBI): domain Eukaryota; kingdom Metazoa; phylum Chordata; class Mammalia; order Pilosa; family Bradypodidae; genus Bradypus; species Bradypus variegatus. The sequence goes on from PVKY010008692.1 coordinate 9,096, forward strand.
TAGGTTAGTATAGGCTAGAGTGAAATAGTGACACATCCCAAAGTAATTTGGGCAGATAGCAAAAAATATTTACAGCCTCCCTCCCCACCCAGCCCTGAGGAGCTGGGGGAAGGTGCAGAAGTGTTGGACTTCCTCACCTGGATTGGTGTTGATGTTGTCACAAACATTGGGACTGGTGGATTGATATGCTGAGCCCTCAATCATGGGACTTGCCCTCATGAAGCTCGTTACTGCAAAGAAGAGGCTTGCATATAATGGTGCCTAAGAGTCTCCCCCTGAGTACCTCTTTGTTGCTCAGATGTGGCCCTCTCTCTAACTGAGCCACCTTGACAGGTGAACTCACTGCCCTCCCCCCTACGTGGGACCCGACTCCCAGGGGTGTAAATCTCCCTGGCAACACAGGACATGACTCCCGGGGATTAAAAGGGGGATGCAAAATGAGATGAAATAGATTCAGTGGCTGAGAGATTTCAAATGGAGTTGAGAGGTCACTCTGGTGGACATTATATAGATGCCCTATATAGATAACATCTCTTAAGTTTTAATGTATTGGAATGGCTAGAAATAAATACCTGAAACTACCAAACTCCAACCCAGCAGTCTGGACTCCTGAAGACGATTATATGATAATGTAGACTACAAGGGGTGATAGTGTGATTGTGAAAACCTTGTGGATCACACCCGCTTTATCTAGTGTATGGATGGATGAGTAGAAAAATGGGGATAAAAACTAAATGACAAATAGGATGGGATGGGGGATGGTTTGGGTGTTCTTTTTTCACTTTTATTTTTTATTCTTATTCTGATTCTTTCTGATGTAAGGAAAATCTTCAGAAAGAGATTGTGGTGATAACTATATGATCATACTGTGAACAGTTGATTGTATACAATGGATGATTGTATGGTATGTGAATATATTTCAGTAAAACTGAATTAAAAAAAAAGCATAATCCAGAATTTTGTATATTACTACTACTAATAGATTAAATGCATACTAAAATATTTACTGCGTGCTGAGTTCTGGGCAAAATTCATTTTATATGTGTATTATCTCATCTAATCCTCACTACCTATTTGCTTAAGGCCTTGCTGCTAATAACGCAAGAGAACTAGACAGGTCTCAGAATGCAAAGCTCATGCTCTTTACTACTAGATTATCCTGTCTCAAGTACAAAGACCATTTATTTTATAATCAGAAAATCCATGAGACTAGTTTTAAAAATTCTATTCAAAACTCTTCTTCCCTTGGTTGCTTTGTATTCCCACAGCAATTTGTATCTCTTAATAGCATTTAGGGCAATCTGATTGGTATATAATCCGTTGGGTCCATCCATACACCCTCCTAGACCCTATGCTCCTGGAAGCCTGAAGCCCAAGTGTATTCTTGAGTTTTCACAGATTACCCGTTATTTTTAATAATAAATGTATGCTCAATTAACACAAGGCCTCTCCATTTTCCTCCTCCATAGTGGTTTCCTGGCTTGCACTTTCTCGATCCCCTCTCGCCAGTCCTGTCCTCCCACCCTGGCTGGGGGCCAGAGAGGCCCTGGGACGCAGCGCCTCCCTGGGGGGAGCCCCACTTGTACCGGAGCCCCCTTCTTTGGTGGAAGTCACAGGCCCCCTCGGGAAAGGAACTAGCCAGGAGCCAGGGGCGGGTCTCAACCCGGCAGGGCCGCAGGCTCAGGCGGCCGCAGCTCTCGGCGCCCACCCTCCCGCCGGAGGTCGCCATCTCAGGTTCGGGAAAGGAGGTTTGAGGACCAGACGAGAAGAGCAAGCTCCCTGGCAGCTGCTGCCCTCACTTAAGATGGCGCCCGAAAGCGGGCGCGGCTAGAAGCTTTGCCGCCCCGTAGAACGCGGAATCATGGCGGCCGCCGAGGAGCGGAGTCGCGATGATGGAGAAAAGGAGGAAGAGGAAGCAGTAAGTTCTATGCTGAAAGCTCAGATGGCGGTTGCGGTAACGACTTGGCCAGCTGTGTGCGGGGAAAGGAAGTGCGGGATGCGGCCGGCCGGAGGGGACCCGGTAGGCACCTGCGCGGCCTCTTGCCTCTGGGCGCGCGGAGCCGGGGGCGTCTGGCCTCAGCCCCATTTGCCACACGTCAGAATGGGGAAGTCGGGGAAGTTACCCTGGTTGGCGTCGCTTGCTTCCTCTCGATGCAAGCAGGACCGAGTGTTCACAAAGACATGATGACTGCAATGAGGATTTTGGGTTTCTCTTGTTAATTGCCGCTTCCCGCACGCCCGCATGTTAATAACCCCCCTTTCTTCCACCAGGAGCAGTTGGTTCTGGTGGAATTGTCAGGAATTATTGATTCAGACTTTCTCTCAAAATGTGAAAATAAATGCAAGATTTTGGTGAGTCTTCTAGAATTGGGGGATTGTGGTAGACTTTCTTAAATTTAAAATAGGAACGAATAATGAAATTCCCATCTTCAAAGATTAATATATATTTATTCCGTGTTTGAAAGCAGTGAACTTGTAAGGATCATCATAGAAGTACAGGGGGAATATGGGAGCAGATAGGAGAAAATGCCTGAGTGCTTGGGAGTCTGAATGAGAAAGGTAAAAAATTGGAGGAGTTAAACCTTTGGTATATTTTGATATGTAACAAACAATATGATATATTTTGCAAATATGTGTTCGTTTAGAAAGTGAGGGGGCGGAGAGAAAAACACAGAGTGAAGGGAGGTAAGTCAAATATGCATGCAGAGGTTAAACTGGAAGAGAAGGAAAGGAGGATAACTATTAAAAGACTTCAGAGGCCTCACTCTCTGCTGTTGACCGGAGCTGTGGCATCAGGAGTTACAATTTGTTTTAGCACTTCACTTTAAAATCTTTGAGCCACTGTTTACAAAACTTCCACAGTTTTTATCTTAAACTTGACGAGGATGCTGGTTGAAATAGACCTGGCTACTCAGGTATGAATTAAGTGGTCTTCAAGTTGTCACTGCTGTGGTAGAGGAGTTTTAGCTTATCTTGTACTTGCTGGAACAAGAAACCCTCAGGGTTCCCAAGTTTTGTAGACCAGCCACCTTGGTAGCAAGGGTACATGATGAAGTCTTTTTCTAATTGTTTTATGACCCTATATTTGATGTAGGGAATTGACACTGAGAGGCCCATTCTGCAAGTGGACAGCTATGTCTTTGCTGGGGAGTATGAAGGTAGGATGATGTCAGATAGATGAAACTGCTTTATGCCTTTTAGAGAAGTTATTTCTCAACAAGTTACCATCAAATTTTTTTGCAGATACTCTTGGGACCTGTGTTATATTTGAAGAAAATGTGGAACATGGTAAGTGATTGCTATTCTAACCCAGTGTTTTTTACTATGAAATATTTCAAACATACTTATTTACAATGATTAAATATCTCATGGGCCATTGTCTAGCTGTATGAAATCCTACCATTTTGCCAAATTTGACTCAGATTATAGTTATAAAACGTTCCAGATACATTTGAAGTCTCTTGTATACTCCTCTCCAAACTTACTCCCATCCCTCTGTCTTCAGAGGCAATCACTGTCCAGAACTTGGTGTTTATTTTTCCTGTGCCTGATTTTATATTATATTTGTATATACCCACAAGCAATAAATAGTATCTTTTTGTATATTTTCAAACTTAATATAAATTATCAAGTATTACACATATGCTGTATCTTTTTTCACTCAGATGAAGTTTATACATATTGATATATATAGCTCTAGTTTATTTTCCCTGCTGCTTAATATTCCATTTGATGACTATACCACAATCAATGGGCATCTTGATTACTTCCATTTCATCAATATTTATTAATAGCTACTAATATTTATTGAGTGCCTTTTATATGCCACTCACTGTTCTAAATGCTACATGTATTCATTTAATCCTCACCTATGAGATAGTTGAAGAAACTGAAGTTAACTGAAGTTCAATACCATTTCCAAGGTTATGCAAGAAATAAGTGGCAGAGTCAGTATTTGAACCCAGGTAGCCTGGCTCCACAGTCTACATTCTTCATTATCCTTATTACCTTAACACAAATATAAAGCCAAAAAAAATTTTTTTTTGAGGGGGGAAAGGAAGGGAGGTTAACTTTTTATTTGGAAATAATTTCAAACTTACAGAACAGTTGCAATACTACATACAGAGAAAACTTCCATCATGTCCCCTACCCAGATACCTAGATCTACCAACTTTCAACATTTTGTCACATTTACCATATCATTCTATCTACTATCTATCCATCTATCTATTTTTCTATTTTCAAATATTTGAGAGTAGGTTTTATACATCATGCTCCTTGAACACTTAATGCTTCTATGTACATTTCCTAAGGATAAGGATATTCACTTATGAATCCATCTTAAGCACAGTTCTCAAGTTCAAAAAATTTAACATTGATGTAAAGCTTACAATCTATATATTCCTTTTTTTTCATGTGTCCCAATAATGTCCTTTTGGCTAATTTCTCCTTCATTATTCGAGCTGGTCCAGAATATGTATTGTATTTAATTGTCATTATCTCTTTCGTCACTTTTTTTTTTAATTGTGGAAACCTATTCCATACATAACATTCAGTGGGATTTAATCACATTCACAATGTTGCACTACCCTCACTACCATCCTGCCATGAATAGTCTTGTGTCTCCTTACACGTACACACACATACATATGTAAATGCCTCTAAGGTGTAAATATAGATGTGGAATGCTAGATTGATGAGTGTGTCTTCAACTGTACTATTAGGTTAAGCCATATGAAATTACCATTTTTGGTTAAATATCAACAATTTAATATA
>PVKY010008693.1:0-13870 GCA_004027775.1 Bradypus variegatus
CAGAAACACGCACACGCACGCATAATGAGGAGGTGGTAACTGTGGTCTCTGTGCCTCGGCACACTCGGCATCTGGCTCTCACCTTGCTCTGGTAGAGCGTCTCAGCCTCGGTCTTGCTCTTCAGGGTGATCTCCTCATAGTGGGCGTGGACCTCGTCAATGATGCTGCCCAGGTCCAGGTCCCGGTTATTGTCCATGGACAGAATGACAGACATGTCGCTGATGTGGGACTGGAGCTGAGCAATCTCCTAGAAGACAGTTGGGAGAGGGGGGCCAGTTAGAAAGTCCCCTTGAGGGGACTACCTCTCCTGATCCTCCCTGAAGCAAATCCTCACTGCTCCTTTCTGTCCTTCCTCAGCAGCTGAATTCTGACTTCAACAGACTCTTCAGGGACCTGCCAGGCCTATGAGAACGAACCCCCCGGACTTTCAGCTACAAGTGATGGGACTGCCCTCTCCATCATGTACTCAGGACTGCCCCACTCTCAGCCTCAAAAACCCACAATGGCTCCCCTTCACCCTTAGAAACAAGTCTGAACCCCTTGCATGGCACTCAGAGCCATTCAGGGGACTGCTGATGACCTTGCCCATCTCCAGTCTCTACCTCCTTATGCCCCTTTTGCATTAGCACATCTCAGACTTCTGACTCTTCACTCGGGCTTCTCCTTCAGCATGGCACATCACGACCTTCATGGCACCCATTGAAATTTTCCTCATCCAGAAATTTTTCCTGACAGCACAGATAGAATTCACCATTCCTTCCTCTGCTCTCTTAAAGGTCATCTACATGTTTTCCCTACCAGACTGTGAACTTGAGGATAGTAATCATTCCCTTTCCAGCATGGTCTCCTCAAAGCCTAGCTAATTGCTCCTCATGCAGTAGGTCCTCAGCATATGTCATTAGCCCTGTCAAGAGTCCCTCCCTTCTAACCCTTGGTCCACATGACCACTCAGGCTGCAGGCCAAGGGCCATAGCCACTTGTAAGAGAAGCAGACCACACAAGAGGGATCAGGGAAGTCCTTACTTCTTCATGGAGGCACTTGAAGAACTTGACGTCCTCAGTCAAGGAGTCCACCTTGGCCTGGAGTTCAACCTTGTGTGTGTAGGCAGCATCTACGTCCTGGGAGACACATGAGAGTCAAGTGGCCTTGAGTGGGGACCACCTGTCCTGCCACAAGGAGCCCCGAGTTCTCTAGCTGTCTTCACTCCCCCCACCCCATGCCTCACAGGGAAGGCCTAGTCCCTGAGAGGACCATCAAGCAACCCAACTGACATGTCCAGTGCACGTGGATGCTCCAGAAATGCAGTAAAATGCCTGGATTTTAAGCTGGCAAAGTCTGAGAGCAGGCTGCATCTCAGACAAGAGACTTGGAAGGAGGAGCTGGGAAGTTAGAAGCCCATTCACCCATGCCCAAGGGTCTTAGTGACCCCCGGGGTCCCTTTCCTAATCCTACAAACTCCACTGTGCTGTGTAGCCAAGAAGCCCTCTGGACTTTTTCTGGCCCTTCCTGCTCCCCTTTTACCTTCTTAAGCACCACAAACTCATTCTCAGCAGCTGTGCGTCTATTAATCTCCATCTCGTACCTATGTGGGGCAAGAGAGAGGAGACAGCATTGCTATTGGGATACTTCAATTCTGCAAATGCTCACTGAGCCAGTGTTCACCTCTGTGCCAAGAGCTGCAGGGGAGCAGTCTCCAAGGTGGGGTTCATGTATCCATGGCAACATAGCCTTCCTAAAGGGGATATGGGCAAGGATGGTTAAAGGAGCCCATTTCCAGCTCCTCAGTTCATATGCAGTCTTCCCTAAAATATACCTGCCTAAGAATGCACCTGTGGTTGAGATGTCACACGGGTTCTACCGTCCCCCCTCCATCTCATAATTACCTCCTGCCACAGGACAGCAGAAAGGCGCCCCCACCCCTCCGCCATCTGGCACCTTAATATGGTGCACTGGCTCAGGGTGCAAAACCCTCCCCGGCACCAAGCAAAAACACCCCTCCCGCCTCGGAGCTGTATGTCAAACCAATTTCTTATACAGATTTCTGCTCCAGAAAAAGTAAGGCCTTGGAAACGGAGTGTTTGGATGGGGCTGAAATGGTCTTAATTCAGATACATCGTAGATTGTGGAGGTAAGAATACTGATCATTTCATTTAAGACCTTATCTCTTCTATCCTCTACTATTGTCAAAGAATGGATTATGGGATGCTTGTGAGAGCAAACCCAATAGAGCATCGGTAAGGTACATTCAATGCTAGAAAAAGGACTTGTGTTTTACATTTACATGTAAGCTATTCTTTTCCGTTTTACTTTTTTACTCAGTCCCAAGACATGTTACTGTCTGCAAAGCAAAGTACTGCTGAATGGCTCAGGCAGTACAGGCCGGTGAAGCAGGTTATTTTTAATGTGACTGGAACATTTTTTGAGGCTGCCAGATTTTTCTAGTTACACTGGATAAAATTTATGGAAAACAGTTTATGTGATTTATCTGAGATTATTACATGGGATTTATCTGAGATTCTGTGAATATTCGAAAGGTTGTTGAAATCCTTTTTAAAACAGATTTATCATGAAATAGTTATTTCTATTATAGCCAATCCTTATCTCATATTATCTTTTAAAATGTTTTATATTGTCCACTTCCTATAAAAGTAAATGCTAGCTGCTGGACTGATCAGTTTTTAACAGTTTATATTTCCCTGTTTCATAGAATACATAGGAAAAGTTTGATCCTGATAGCTGTCAAAATTAAGGGCATTAATCTAAGTTTTTATACATAGTTGTTGATCATTTACATTTAGAAACCAAACACCAGAGTTCAATACACACGTACACACATTTATAAAGGAAAGAGATGCATATTATCATACTATTGACTTTACATATAACTTGTAATTGTAAAAATGCATTATAGTATATAATTAAAAGTTAAACAATGGGAAAGTGCACATTGATTTATCTTGTTTTATAATATAGATGTACTAATTATATTAAATCTATATCACTTTATGCTTTTCATAATCTAGAGTACAAGAGGCATTCCTTAATTAATTGCTCTGTGGCTTTTATAATAGTTCCCAAAGTGTATATTTACATTTTTAGTTGAGTGGAGAAATGAAGCCACACATTTTTCTGACAGAAAGCGAGTCTTAATTTCTCTTGTTTGACAATGAAAACTGGCTTTTCCAATTAAGCTAAATGGCAGATATTTCCCATAAATTGAATGAGCTAATCTGCAGCTCCAAAGTTTTGGAGATGTGTGTGCATGTGTGTGTGTGATGCGTTTTATTGAAAAAAGAAAGTATAGGCACAGGTGCATCGAATACTAACAATATTTTCTTTTTCCCAACCCTTTCTGGTATATTAAATTAAATACGGTGCTGTAAGGGACAGAATAAGTCTTATAAGCAATAGTCATTTGAGCAGCTTGTTCTAGCAATAACCAATATTCATGCATGAATAACTAAGCTAGCTGGAAAAATGTGTTCCATTCATCTCATTAAGAAATGTATTTCCAAAATTAATTTTTACTTTTTACATTTAATAATTATTTGAAAAAATTAGCAACAAATTTTGTTGTTTTGTTAACTCAACCCAGAATAAATATTTTAACCTTTAAAAGCTTACACTCACAGGAAGTAAACTTTCTAAAATTTCAATTTACATTTATGTTTTGCGGCAGCTAGGGTGATTGATAAAAGACTTTGGGGCCTAAAACATATTACATTAGGATAAAGCTATGTGGGGAAAGTGGCAAGACGATTGGAGGTCAAGTAAGGAGGGGATCAAGGTAAAATTTATGATTTTGAAAAAAGAGCTCACTTGTTAAATTTTTAGATGAACAATGGTGGATATTAAACTGCCTAGCCACCTGGATCAAATTGGATACATTTAAATGAGTAACCTAGCCATTAAAATTTTAAATGGCAATATACATAATAAGCTTGAAATTACATCCTTTGCAACTATTTAAATTTAGGATTAAAAAGTTTAGATGTCAACTTTTTTAATAGTGAAGAGATTTTTAAATTGTGAGGAGGTATTAACAATTATTTTAGGCGATCCATGAAGGAAAAACCTTGAAGACCATTGCCACAGAGTATACTGTGATGCTTAAGATACACACTGCCTGCTAGAACTATACAACTTCCCTGGAAGGTTAAGGCACTGAAAAGTCTAATGCAAGGATGGCATTATATCATAAAAGATATGGCATGAGGACCCACAGATAGGAGAGATTAATGATAGAATGAACAAAGATTAATAATGAAAATGAACGCAGCTAACACTTATTGATCCTTTGCAAAGTACCAAACATCAAGCTAAACTCTTCACATAGATTATTTCATTTAATCCCACAACAACCCTGTGAGGAGGATTCTATTATTATCCCCATTTCATAAATGAGGCAAAAGACATTCATTTTACCTGCCTGAGGTCATACAAAGAGTTAATAGTGAAACTCTTCAAATCCAAGACATCTAACCCCAGAAAAACAAGGCCTTGCCTTGCCTACCACTTTTAAGAGCTGCTAACAAATTACTATCTAGCCTAATCCCCTCAACAGTTCATTTAGAGAGCAAGGCAGTTAGAACCTGATTTTTATAGATATTAAAACTGAGGTTCATAGAGATCAAGAGATTCGCCCAACCTAGTGAGCGGCAATTCTTTCCACTCGGAGATGTCTGGAGACTGAGCAGACCCTGGGAGCCTCTGCCCAGCTGCCCCCTCCTTTTTCCAGACCCAGCTCAAATCTTTACTTGGGCCCCACTTCCGTTCTCAGTTCCGTTCTCAGTTCACATTGCATTCGTTTCCCTTTGTTGACAGCTCTCTGAAAGTGTTTTTTAAGCCTGCCCCTACAATCAGGGTGTTCTTAGAGGGCAGGGAAGGGTCCATGCCACCTCCTCCTTCAGGATCTCCCTGCAGGGCTCAGGCCAGGGCTCCACTTTGGGGGACTTCAGAATGGGGACGGACAGGCAGACTGAATGTGGAGTAAGAGAAAGAACCCACCTCCACCCACCCTGAATTGTGCAAGAAGTCCCTAGAATTCCTAGAAAACCTAATTCTGGGAAGCAAGCTTCCAAAACATCAGGTCACATTGAACCTAGATGTCACTGAACTCAGAAGGAAAAACAATCTCTGGTTCCAAATACCTTTTCAATTATTCTCTTCAATGGTGAGATTCAGCAGCACAGATATGCCTCAACATGAAATAATTTTTAAAACTCATTCATTTTTGCTTGGCCTGAAGATTTGTTCTGGGATTGGTGGGGGTGTCTCATGTTCTGGGAACTGCCCTGGAAACCTCACTCAAGAAGAGCTACAAAACCATGGGTTATCCATCTCGTTCTGAGATGATTTCTCTTTCCATTTCCTTCTCCAATGCTAGAAAGTGAGCATGTCATTTCTTAAGCAATTCAGAGCACCACTGTGGGTAGACCTATTATCTTCCTAAGTCCCATTATGTCTGGAGCTCTCTCCCTCCCCTGTGGGAAAGGAAATTGCAATGGTATCAGCAAAGAATCAAAGAAGACAAAAATGCTGGCACTAAACTGAAACTTCATGTGTCACTGGCACCCTCCGGAAGAATATTCTCTGCCTCTCCACTCACCTCTTCTTGTACTCTTCCACCAAATCCTGCATGGTCCTCAGGTCTGAGTCCAGCCTCACCCTGTCCCCTGACTGTGACTCCAGCTGCTTCCTCAGTTTACTGATGTAGCCCTCGTAAATGGGATCCAGATTTTTCCTGCAGTTGTTCAGGTCCAGCTGCTGTAGCAGGTTCCACTTCGTCTCCAGCACCTGGTTCTGCTGCTCCAGGAACCGCACCTGGAACCCAAAGGTGGACATGGCCCAGAATCCCCATCCCATTTCTTCTCAAGAGTGGGAGAGGGTGGGAAAACAGAGGCAGTCATCCTCAGAGGCAGGAGGGAGCCAAGGCTCATCAGATGGAAGATTCTGCCAGGGGCCATGCCCAACTGTAGCTTCGAGGCAAGAGACAAGATCTGGTCTAAAAGAAATCAGGAACTGGGTTTAAGAAATGGTATCACCTGCCTCCATGAGTCTTCACATGATTGAGGTAGCTGTCTCTGCTAGAAATGCTGGTGTTTTCTGAGGAAAGGGAAATGGGCAGCAAGGGAGAAATGGCAACTGGGAAAAGACAGCTGAAAGCTGCTCTGGCAAATCAGATATTCGATATTCTTTCTCGTGTTTGTTCACTTGTTTGTTTTTCAAAGTAAGTTACCACAGCTTTACAAAGTCCCTTCATAATTGACAAATGTATCCCGTTTGAGGACTAAATATCTTCTGGCCCTCTTCCACTCACAGCAGTCCTCTTCTCACCTACTTTTTGAGCTTGAAGGGGAGAAGAAACATGCTAGGGAAAGACAAACTTAGAAAGTCTGAGGAGGAAAATGATCCCTGTCCTCTGGGATAGAAGTTCTGTTTCTCCCACTCAAGCCCTTCTCTCCAACACTTCCTGTTCCTGAGCCACTCCACCGTTGACTGTTCTGTCAGATTGGCCATGTGTCTTAGTTTCCTCACCAGCAAGGCAGACTAGTAAAGGGTTATTATTCTGGGCTGGGAGTTGATAGATGAGACTCTCTGGGGACAGCACCAGGCACCATAACTGGTAGCAGCTGCTATTATTATGTACTGTATCACCCATGTCAGAGCTTCTACCCAGGTGCAGACAAGGGAAGCCCACTCCCTGTCTCCATCCCATTCACTGGGAGTCCCCAGAGACGTCTTCCCTGTTAACCCAACTTCAGAGCACCCCTTTCAACACACACGTATAGCTTGATGTGCCCTCCTTCTGAGTCTTCTCTCAGCCCTATCCTTCAATTCCGAAATCTTTCTAGCTCACACCTGCATCCCTGCTTCCTTCCTCACCTGTCAAACATCATGTCCTCTGACCCTCCCCGGCCTGTGTCCCTCTAGTGCCCCGGATGTGTGTTTCATCTCCTCATCTGACATCAGGAGCCCTAAGAGAGCACATTCCACATGTCTCCTGTCCCTAGAGCCCCCTCCCTGACCCCCTCCCAGGGTCTTGCCCCAGCCAAGGAAGGAAGCTCTTTATTGGGAGTGTATGCCAGGCACTGTTCTATGAACTTTAAAAGCATCCCATTTAATACTCCTGACAGCCCTCTGAGGTAAGATCCTTTATTATGCCTGGTTTCCAGATGAGGAAAAGGAGGCTGAGAGAGGGTAAATAATTCAGCCGAGTTCCCACGCGGCCCATCAGTGGCAGAGCCGGTACCGCGGCGCGCCCCGGGACGCCCAGTGCGGGGACAGGCAGACGCCCGCGGACCCACCTTGTCGATGAAGCAGGCGAACTTGTTGTTCAGAGCCTTGATCTGCTCCCGCTCCTGGGCGCGCACCTTCTGGATCTCGGGGTCCAGCTCCACGTTGAGGGGGGCGAGCAGGCTCTTGTTGACGGTGACCTGATGGATGCCCCCGGGAGGGCACACGGACGGACACACGGGCCCCAGCCCCGCGCTGCCGAAGACGGTGCCCACGGAGCCGCCCCGGCCAGCCGCGTGCCCGAGGGAGACGCGCCGGCCGGGCCCCAGGCTGAGCAGGCTCTTGCTGCCGAAGGCCGCGGGGCCCCTGACGCCGGCCCGGAACGAGGCGGAGCTGCTGCTGACCCGGCTGGAGATGACGGCCGAGCGGCCGCTGAAGCCCGGGCGCTCCCCGCCGGGGTAGTGGGTAGACGGGCGGCTCATGGCTGGCGCGGTCGGCGGGTCCGGGAGGCGCGGGGAGGCGAGGAGACGGTACGCGCAGGGCTGCTCGACCCCCTGCCCTGGCTCGGCCTTATGTATTAGCTGGAGTGTAGGGCTGGGAGGGCTGGCTGATCAGCCTAATTTGTAGGTCAGGAACATTTTTTTTAGGTCACGTGGGGCCTCTCAGGTTTTTCATTTAGGAAATTACCATCCCCTTGCAGAGATCTGTGTCTCTTCCACACTGAACGCCCCATGAATCCCCTATAAAATGGCCCAGAACCCAGCATTGGCTTTGCTTCCTTCCTGCATTATAATAATTTGACTACCTTATCTCCACCACTGCCCTCCAATTACTGGGGTTATCACTGCCAAGATCTCCAGCAGAAGCTTCCAGTGGGTCTGAGTCTCTCTGGGGGTGGGGTTTGGGTGAAGGGAGTGGATGTCCAGGCAGATTTTGCTTCAGATGGACATGAACCGGGTTAGGAATGTTCTGGAGAATCAGCCGGTCCCCTCCTGCTTCCCCAGGCTTCTGGATGAGTCCAGCTCCGGCCTGAGTGTGAAGGAAGCTAGGAGGGTGGAGATTTCTGCCCCCCAACTCCCCCGTCTCCATTGGGGGAGACAGGATGCAGAGACACCAGGAAAGACTTCCTGTCTCTGTTTTTAAGTGCTGGGGGATGTCTTTGCGCCAGAGCCAAAAGCATTTCTGGAATAAAAGTGGGAGATGTACTTGCTGGGAAGGAAGGAAGGCCTGGGGAGATGGGACCCAGGAAAGCTTTGGGCATGATTTTGGAGATGGTCTTCTTCTGAAGGTTTTTGGTGGTGGTGGGTTTTACTTTTTGTTTGTTTGTTTGTTTTTCTGTTAAACTTGAAGAGGTTCAGAGTAGCAATAACTTCTAAACCAGAAAAATGGATAGAAAAGACACTACCAGGAGGAGGAAACTCTAGGAGAACGAGATAATTTTTGATGGAGTAGTTACTCAATGAAGAAATGTGAGAAATCATTTACTTAGAGAGCAATGTGTAGAATATATGTGAAGTTTCACATTTCATTCTCATTCACATGTGAATGTGTATTCATTCACATACACATTCTCTTTATATATACAATGAAGAAGAGTCTTTGGTGGCTTTGAATTTATTCATCAATGTTAAATTTCTCAAACTGAGGAAAGTCACCCCTAATATCAAAGTGGAAAAGTGTTCAGCTGGAGTTCACATCAGGAATAACAGACTGGAAAAAACAAGAATGCTTTACAATACAATTCAACCTTGAATTCAGAGTTTTGCCTAATAACCTATTAATGAAAAATAAATTAAAATGAAGGATTATGAAGTGATCTGGGACTGCTGAATGAAGAATTTTTAAATGAGTTGCATGCAAGGAAATCAGAGATCTTCTCAATGTACTTGCAAATATTTAGGAAGTAAAAGCTGTGGCTGAAAATTCTAAAAAAAAAAAAAATGAAGAGTCTCAATCATTCAATCCCAGGAACCTCTTCTGATTCAGGATTGGAATGTGACCAGCTCTTAGGCCCAAGTCAAGAAGGGCTAGGAAATTCAAGAACTAGATTCCAAAAGTTCATCCCATGTAAGGTCAGGTCTAGCCTGATTTCCTTTTCTTCATTGTAAACTACTTTCAAGTCTTCTCTTAGAAACATCCCCTTCTGGTACTGCTCCTCGGGCACCTGGGAGGCATTGTGATTGATCACATTTAGCTCTCTGTCCGTCTGGGTGTACATCCCGTTTCCCCCACTGGATCCCTCTGGATTAACCCTTCCCTCCCCAGATCCCCTCGGGCTCAGCTCGGCCCAGCACCAGGGACAGTCAACATGAATGTAAAAAGACTGGTGATTTAGCCAAGGCTCATTGCTGTGCCCTCAGTTATACTGGGGAGCCTGGTACCCCTTGGGGCCCTTGTGGGATGCCCAGATGGTGCCCGGAAAAAATTAGCTGCCTCAGCCTCCTTGAGCCAACCACAGGGCATAACAGCCAAGGTGTTTACCCCACAGGGAACAAAGTTGTGGGGGCATGGGTAAGTGGTGGAGATGGCGCCAGCCACAGATGGGCAGATAGAGGAGACTGGGGTGTCCCAGGTGGGGAAGAGGGTTGGCTCTCTGGGCAGGGCCATATCCAGGCCCTCAAGAGTGGAAGGGTGGTGTCACCGTGACTAGGTGACCAGCAAGCCCTTCATGAAGATCAAGGTTATACTTTTCATGACTCCCCATAATTTTAGCCTTTTTTTCATAAGCACAAGAAATAGCGTATTAACTCTAGCCATTGAGAAGAGAAAAAGAAGATTTAAACTGAAACAGGAGAAACTTACATAGGATTGGCTTACAAAGGGAGCCTTTGGAATCCTCTTTTTCTGGAAACTTTCTAAGAAGCCAACACACTCACCCCTCTAGGGCCAAGGGCACCTCTGCCCCGAGTTAGGAACAGGCAGGACGACCTTTTCTTATCTCCTTGTGAGGGGTTGACTGGTGGGATGAATCAGGAATTTCTCAACCCCCAGGATCTCCTTTCTTACCTATTATGAAGAGACAGAAGTGACACATCAGACTTCAGACATCAGATGTGCGAGGGTGCAGCCGAGGCCTGGGAGGAGGAGTCCTCGTTGCACTGACCTTTACAGCAGGTCACAGGGTCACCCCAGGTCCTTGTGACCACCTCTGCCTTTAGTTCCCCGGTTAAAGCCAACTCTGAATTGGTGGACAAGGTCAGAAACATCACCCTTTGAAACTGGAGCTCAAGCACAAAATGGCTGAGAGTGGCCTCCTGTAGAAACCACTGAGTGGGGATCAGCAAATGTGCTGCTCACTAAACGGAGTTTCTTTTGCTCAAAGAGGTCTTCTGGAACACTAATTCTTAAGAAATTAATAGAATTCATGTGGAAAAATAACGAGCAGGCTGTGGAAGACAGTTTGGCAGTTCCTCAGAAAGCTAAGAATAGAATTACCATATGATCTGGTAATCCTACTTCCAAGTGTATACCCAAAAGAATGGGACTCAAACAGATATTTTCACACCGCTGTTCATATAGGCATTACTCACAGTAGCCAAAAGATGGAAGCAACCCAAGTGTCCATCATACGAAATAAAATGTGGTATATACAGGCAATGGAATATTATTCAGCTGTAAAAAGGAATGAAGTCCTCATACACGCGATGACATAGATGAACCCTGAAGACATCACACTGAGTGAAAGAAGCCAGACACAAAAGGACAAATACTGTATGATCTCACTTCTTTGAAATAGTTAGAATGAGCTAACTCAGAATTTAGAGTCAGAATCTGGGATATAGTTTACCAGGGCTGGGGGCTGGGGGTGGGAGATGGGGAATGGGAAGTTAAGGCTTAAAATATACAGGATTCCTATTTGGAAAAATGGAAATGTTTTTGTAATGGTTGGTGGTGATGGTAGCACAACATCGTGAATGTAATTAAGCAGCACTGATATATATACCTGAATGTGATTAAAAGAACAAATGTTAGAATGTATATATGGTAACAGAATAAAAAAAAGTTTTAATCCATGGAACAACACAACACAGTGAACCTTAACTTTAACCATGGACTATAGTTAAGAGTACAATTATAAAAATATGCTATCATCAACTGTAACAAATGTTCTACACCAATGCAACATGTTAATAATAGGGTAGGATATGGGAATCCTGTATTTTATGCGTGACTGTTCTGTAAACCCACAACTTCTCTAATAAAGAAAAAATAAACAAGTGTTCACAAAGATTAAGCATGCTTCTGATTGCAGGACTTCTTAGATCCATTAATATAATTAGGGCTTTATGCTGCTCTAAAAGCGTAATCCAAAACTCAGTGTTGTCCAACACTTTTTGACCACAGAGCCATCTCTTTGGCCAAATATCTTAAGAGAATCTGGGCTTCAAGGAATAGACTCTAAGAAGCAGTGAACAATACCTCTACCATTAAATAGACTTAAATTTCCCAAATTCAAGCAGATTTACACTGTCACCCCCAAACATGAAGAAAACCTAAATATAATAAATGTCATATACAGCACAATCTAATTTACAACTATATACCCCAGGTTACACTGTCATAACCAAAGAGAGATTGTGCGCTTGAACTTTAAGACATGCGCCAGTGCAATTCCAGCATTGCTCAAGGGAGGAAGAATTCAGCCTGGTAACCAGCGACGGGTATCTAGACTGAGGAAGGTTGTGCCAGAGACTGGCAGTTGCTCACCACTATCCTTGCTCCCCTCCTCACTTCCCAGCCTCCCTTGCGATCCAGTTGGGGCTTCAGACCATGTGACTCATGTTGGCTAATGACATGTGAGTGGCAGTGAAGTGTGTCTCTTTGCTGCAAGGCAGTTAGCAGCTGGTATACTTCCTCCATCTCTCTTTCCCTGTCTCCCTGACCTTGGAGGCCAGGTGTTCTGTGCAGCAAAGCTACAAGACAGAAAAGCCTGGGTCCTTGAAACACCCATTGGTGGAATTGTGTAAGGACGCTGTCCAATCTGTATTGGATTGTCAGGGAGAAATAAACTTTTTTGTGTGTTAAGCTACTGAGATTTCATGGTTCGTCCATTGTAGCAGGAGTGTTATCTGAATCCAAACGTGGAAGTTGTATGGTAGAAATATTCCTCAATAGCCCATGCACTTTATCCTAAGTTCACGTTCATCAAACAAGCTTCTGATCTCTCCTAGACACTCTCTACCTCCCTTCTCCCTTAAGCTTCTTGAGAGAATAGTCCACACCTGGTAATATTAAGAGCAATAAAACAACAATGGCTTAATACCAACCATTTATTGAGCACTTACTGTGTTCCAGGCACCAAGCTAAATAATTCTCGTACATTGTTGCATTAAATTTAATTCTCATGTCAACTCTATGAAGTAACTACTATTATTGACCCTTTTTAGAGGTAAGGAAACTGAGGCTTATAGAGCATAAGTATCTTGACTAAATCATACCATTAATAAGCAGGAAAGCAGATCTTAAATCCAGGTTCATCTGATACCCAAAGTGACATCCCATAGGTTCTACTTTCACACTTTCTATACTTGCTCATTCCCATTCACACTTCAACCCCTCTCCTCTAACTTCTATACTATCCCCTCCACCACCACCACGAAAATCTTTCCCCTGAAATTCCTCTCGCTAAAGCGACCGATCACTCCCTAATTTCCAGGTTCAAGGAGTACCATTTCAATTCTTTTCTGACTTGGCCTTACAGATCCTGTTGGCCAATTCCTTCTCCTTGATACTCTTTTTCTCCTTGTCTTTCTAGCTAATCCACCCCAATCTCCTCCTTGGACCCTCTTCCTCTACTTCCTCCAGGGATTCTGCCCTTCTCTCTCCTCTCTTTTCACTGCCCTCCTTCTCCCGACTTGATCTCATCTACTTGGCTATTGCTTTAAAGGCCACCCATCATGGTGAGGACTCCCAAATCTACACCTTCAGCCATGACCACCTCTCCTCCAACCTCTAAAACCTGTTCTTATCGTGGAGCCTCCCCTGTCCCACTGGATGGCACCACCACTCACTTTCAGAGAAACTCGAGTCTGGAGAGTCACCTTAGGTGGTTCTCTCTTACTGATTACCCCACCCCAACATCCAGTCATTTATTGCTTCTTCCTGATTGTCCTTAGATGTCTTATGAACTCTGGCTCTTGACTCCATCCCCTGCCACTGCCCAATTCAGGCCTTTGCATATCTCTCCCAGCCCACTGAAACAGCCTCCTAACTGCTCTCCCGGCTTCCAGCTTGGCCAACCTACAATCTGTTTTCCACATTTCTATGAAAGGATCTACACACGACTGAAATCTGACCACATGTCTCTCCTGTTTTGAACTACTCCTCCCTCAACTTCATCTGCAGGGTCTACTCTTAGCTCCTTAGCAGGCCTGAAAGAGGCTCTCTGGCCTGGCTGCTGCCTGCCTCCAAGCCTCAGGTGCCGGTGCTTGGCCCCTCCAGCCTTACGCTTCATACTCCAGCAATAACAACCTGTTTTCACCATGCTAGTCCCTCTAGCTAAAAGGCCTACTCCATCTTTTTGCCCACGTACTAAGCTTCTATTCATCCTTTAAAACTCTGTACAGCCCAGACCAGCAGAGGCAGCAGCCGGAGCAGCCGCAGCCTGCGCCCTCCGCCGCCCTCCACCCGCCC
>PVKY010008694.1:0-13871 GCA_004027775.1 Bradypus variegatus
TGACTATTGTTAATCTCAGTAACCTATATAATTAGTCATGTGTACTAATGTTGTATTGTGCAAAGAGCTATAAGCTATGAGTCACTGTTTCAACTTGGTTTTCCAAAATGTCTTCAGTGATTTTTACTTCATCTTGCCTTTTCTTAAGCCACTAACCCACCCCTACCTTTGTGTCACCCACCCTTATACCAGGCATGTGTTTGGCATTCAGTTAATATTTGTTCAACTGAGCCAACCAATTAAATGACTTGTGATAGCATTGTAATTTGGGACTCAACGAACATTTTCCAGAGGAGCATTCTCGGTGTGCAATGTTTGGTCCCAGCAGAGCCTGAGAAGACCTGGCTTTAGAATTATAGTAGTATCCAGATCATTTGTGTACTTTTGGTTGGGGATAATCTCTAAATTTAGATTTGGCAACAGGAGAACCTTTACCTCCAAAATGACATCAGTAAAAGAAATGTCTTCAGAAGCTGAGGCATATCCGTATGACTGCAGAGCTGTGAACAAATAATCAGGATGAAAATTGAAGCATTCACACTCTTGAGGTGCCGTTTTCCCAAGTGCAAGTGCTTGCTTGTGGTTTCAGGTGTTTACCATCTTCCTCCTGGTGGGGCTTTAGATCTGTTATCTAATCTAGTTATTTCAGCTAAGAGAAGTCTGGCCACATTCTTGTATTGCCAACATGTACCTTTAAAAACCAGACAGCATTCACACCCTAAAAGACCTCCCTCTCGCTCCTCCGCATTTCTCTCCATATTCCCCAGCCAAACAGCAGCAAACGCCAGCCTATGACTTGCCTTCACCCAACACACTAGATGCCTCTTTTATTGCATATAGTGACAGGAGAGAAGGATTAAATTACCAAGGCTGTCAGGAAGGACAAGCACTGTGCCATACATTATCATCATCACTCGCTTCATGGGTGAAAGAAAATCCAGTAAATCCCTCAAATACAAAGCAATAAAGACCACTGGCTTTTACCATCATGACTGCCAGTGCCATTAACAGGCAGTGACAACTATGTGGCACTCTTAGATGTTGCTTGTATCTTTCCTGACATTGCACATAAACCTGCCAGTGACATGACATTAGATCACGTGACTATTCGGATTTGATTCTGGTTTCCAGAGCTGCTTTCTGTTCGCAGGCATACAAGTGAGGCAGCATGACTTGCATCTTTAAAAACAGGCATTCATGAAAATGCAGAATGATGCTAATATGAGCATATTCCTGAGTGACTTCTTTATGTCAACTTTTTTTTGTCATCTAGTGATCTACGTGGATAAAGAAAACAATCAAGCAAAGAGAGAAGTCTTAAAAGCTGTATTACAAAAACAAGAAATGCCTAATCAAAGGTACATTTAACCATTCTAAATTAGGCTGATGGTCTGTATAAAGTGGATCTTTGTAGCACTATGGGGTGGTGAAAAAAGCACAAGATGAGGGTTCAGAACACCTGGGTTCTCTGATTCACTCTGTGGCCTTGAGTGAGTACATGACCTCTCTGGGTCTTTCTTCCCAGAAATACAGTGGCCCTACCTGCCAGACAGAGTGACTGTAAGGCTCCTGTGGTGCTTTGGGAACCCAAAGACAATACACTGTATATAAAGTATTCCGTTGCCATCCAAGTGCAACTGTAAAGAGCGTTAACAGTGGTTGAAAGGAACAAGCACACTCTGGAGTCAGGTGGCTTGGGTATAGATTCTTATTCCATCATTTACAACCTGTCTGACCCAGGCAAGTTACTCAACCTCCCTGTGCCTCATTTTCTTTATCTGTACAATGGAGATGGTAATACCACATAGGGTTGTTGTGAGGATTAAATGAGATAATACACGTAATGCAGTTAAAATGGTACTTGACACATATTAATTGCTCAGTAAGTGTTCATGCATCATTGTAAGGAGTAGTAATATTGACATTATTGTTTGTAATAGCTCATCAGCCTTTCAGACTAATTTTTATCTTATTCTCACTGCTTGATAAGTCATCATTTCATATTATTCTGTTTTGAATGCATTTTTTTACCTTTGCCAATTTGAATAGGACAGTTTTCAGTTTTGGTAGAGAGAATATGCCCTTTTGAGAAGAAAAAAAAAAAACACTGATCTTAAGTTAGTGCTTTTGTGTGAGCTCCCAATATGCAGTTGTAGGTTGTCTAGGTGCTGCCCTTAACCCCTGAGCTGGGTTCACCCACACCCCTTTGCCGGCTCTCCTCTTTGTCCTGGGTGGGCCTTTTATCTCCCTGCTGTCCTCCTTGACTTTGTGGTCCATGCATGCCACAGCCTCTCGCTGCCTCCAAAATGGACTCTCAGATTCTAACCTTTTCCTAGAGGCCATGAGGTGAATGTTAAAGAAATTTCTCAAATGAGCTTCCAACTAGCATTTTATGTTCTGCTTCAGGAAGGGAGATTGGAATTCTCAGCTCTTGGGATCTGATGTTTCTTTCATTAATTCCTTGAAATGTGTCCATCATTTCTTTGGATCTCTGTTTTAACCTTCTGAAGAAGGGGTGGGGGGTAAAACCCCATTAATAAGCCTGAGGTTCTGTTTTTCCCAGATCACTCAAGTTTTACTTGTTTACTTTGTATAATTCAGCTTCGTTCAAGGCTCCCTCAACCACCAGTTCCCCTGGGGTTATCCCAGGTCACTCAGGACTCAACAGCACTGGCCACACCATCCCCATCTGCTCATCTGCGAGCTGGGCCACCCTCATCCCGTGGGCACACCCTGGGCCACGACTCGTCAGTCCATTCTGTCTTATTTTGTCTAACTCCATGCTCACTTTGCTTCTGGAATGTTAAGACGTATAAGCAGCACTTTGCATTGGGGGAGAATGGTTTTGTTTTCTCCGAAGCGTTAATGTTTTTAAAAAGGCAGATTCTGTTTTAATTTGAGACCTGCCTTTCCTTGAAAGACTTACTGATTTGTTCCAAAATAGTGTTGTTGTTTTTTAAATCCATGGTAATTATAATGATTCCTACTCTCCCATCATTGTTTTTTCTAAAGATTTTCAAATGCCACACCGAGACACAAATATTTTTGTCATTTTTGAGAAAAACTGAGGAGGGCATCGCAGGTGCAAAGTGACTGGCTCTAGCTAACGCCAGCCGAGGCAGGACTTGGGGTGCCAGCTGTGTGCCCTTCTGACCACCGTGCACACGACCTGTCCCACTTTTCTCCCACAACTGCCTCATTTTCTGAAGGAAGAAAAGGTTTTACATTCCCATTTTTCCACAGCTGAAAGCCAATTTTTATTCCAGTGAATGTTCTCACCTTTTTTAAATACTGAGGACTTATATTACCTTACTTGACTTAACTATCTCCTGCATTGCCTCAGACAGCAGCCCTCTTTAACATTGGTGATAATTTACAGAGACAGAGAAGTGTGGCCAGTGTTCCCCAGAATGTTTCAAGTTGTATACATTGTATACTGAATTGTCTCTAGTGCCTTTGCATTGTGTCCATGTTATATTTGCAAATTTACAAGTGTTACTTTCAAAGGGAGGCAACATACTGAAATGGGACTTTAAAAATTATTTATTTGAAGTCATGGTTTTGACACTGACTTAAGGTTCCTCGTTAGTTTCATTTCTTCTTCTAATGGTGTTCTGTTGAACAGATCTGACATAATAATCAGCATCCAGTATGCAAGACTCACACGTGACTCAGGCTGTTCTGGCTTCTTTCATATAAAAATGTATTATTCCCAAATGAGGAAAGAATTAAAAATCAGATTAAAATGATTTGAGGAGTTTTAGTGCCTTCTGATTTCCCAAATAATAGCAAGTGATATTTGAGATCTAAATTTGAAAGCCTTGCTTTCTCCTGGAAACCTTCCCCACTATACCAGCTTTCAGTAAGGACTCTCATTTTATTGCTCACAAAGCAATTCAACAGATCTATATTGATCCCCTACTAAGTATCAGGAGCTAGAATGGTGAACAAGGCAAGAACTCTCTGCCCTCATGGAATTTGAATCCCACTGAGGAAGACAGGCAATGACAAGTAAACAAATAAACCACTTACATATTGTGCTAAGTACTAGAAGAAAATTAAACAAGTTTCTAAAACAGAAAATAACAAGAACAGCAAAACTGAGGAGTTGACATTTAAGCTGGTTAGTGAAGGATAAGAGGACCCAGTGAATTCACAGAGAGCCAGAGAAG
This sequence comes from Bradypus variegatus, assembly GCA_004027775.1. NCBI lineage: Eukaryota > Metazoa > Chordata > Mammalia > Pilosa > Bradypodidae > Bradypus > Bradypus variegatus. The sequence goes on from PVKY010008694.1 coordinate 4,173, forward strand.
ATCACTCCAGGCAGAGGGGTGTCCCGGCGCGAAGGGGTATCTAGAGGCGGGTTCTAGGACGCCGTGGGTAAGCGGGCAGGCCGGACCCACTGAGCAGCCGAGGGCCGCAGGAAGGAGAGAGGGCGAGAGGAGCACTTCCTGGTTTCACGGCCACTGGGGTGCTTGGCTCCTGTGTCATGTGTCTGTCCAGGTTCTCACACTAGGCTGTGAGCCTCTTGACATGGAGTAAGGTTTTACCTCTGGGCAGGATTAAAGGTAAGCTGGGGGCGGGGGGGAGGGTACGTGTGCATATTCATTTTTAAATTATTTTAGCGTCCTTTCCTCTTTTCTCCCTTTTCAGCTTAACTCTCTAGTTTCTTAATTTTATATTTGACATCTCATTTTGTTCTCTTCAGAATTTAAAACCAGAAATAATGCATTTTTTATTTCTATCCCTCTGTCTGACATTTGGGAGGTTTCTTTTTTCTCTCTCTCTTTTTTGTCTCAGAGTCCTCATGTTCAGTGGAGGTAATAGTCTGCATTTGTCAAGTGACGTGGATATGATCCTTAGAAATGAGATGCTGCATTAGTACGATCTGTATAGCTTCTGTCTTTCCTGTAAGTCTGGTGATATAAAATGTGCACAAATTATCACTTTCAATTCCCACTCTTCCAAGCACATTCATTTTAGGACAGTTTCTTTCACCATCACTTTTCTTGTTTAATTGAGTGATATGGTCGGTGTATAATTTGGGAATCTGGCTGAGTCCTTCTCACGCCTTCTTTTTCTCTTCTTAGAAATGTAACATAAGCAGCTCTACCTAGATTAAAAATAGTAACAATACTCAGTGCTTACTATGTTCAGACGCTGTTTACATGTATCATCTCATTTGATCTGCACAAATGAGGTAGGTATAATTATTTCCATTCTACAGGTGAGGAAACTGAAACCAGAGAGGTTCAGTAACTTGCCCAAAGTCACACAGCTAATAAATAGGAAAACTACAATTTGAACTTGAATGGATGCCCTTAACCACTCCAGTATTATCCCTCTCTCCTATGCATCTTAGAAAATATCCACCTTATCTACTTGCAGGCCAGGATCTGCACTCTTCATAATTATTTGTTGTGTGAATAATTATTTGTTGTGTTAACTTTGATTTCAACTGAAGAGATTTCTGTTTTCTAATGAAAATGTATTGCTGACTAAAAACATAGGAATTGAGTAAAGGAATGAAATGTTGAAAACTTATTTTCAGCAAATTAGTTTAAAAAATATTATCGTGTTTATGTATAAGAGTTTGGAAAGGATTTTACTTGTATGTATTTTTCAAGGCATGATTTCCCAAGATTTTTATGTTTCTTGTTTCTGATTTGGGATGGATATATTTTGAAAACTTTAAAATGGTAAAGTTTACAAGCATCCATGGTTTAAGCTATGCTGCCAAGACATATCAAAAGAGTACTTAACTGTAAATTCCTGCCATTTGGTCAGTTTAAGTGTGTTTGGCCTCAACACAAGCCACTAATTCAAATCAGTTCCATTAGAACCCTACAATTATGTGTTTAAAGGTAAAATAAAACTTGGATGCTATGATTGAAAGTTAAAAGATTGCTGAAGTAATGCAAATATTTGATATAGCTGTTGGGCAGAGCTACAATATTTATCTAACATGATTTAGAATGTTTCCCAGGGAGTGTGATTTGTGCATTTTGTAGAACATGCACAATTGGTTAAGTTGTTTAGTAGCAACTCCAAAGTTGTGCTAAAAGCTTGTTGCATTTCTGTAGAAAATACTGGCCTAACTTCCATTGTCTTCATTCACTTTCTCCTTTTAGCCTTAAAAGTATATGTGTCAAAAGATGATCAGATAGAATGTATTAGAATGAACATCCTGGTCCTTCCCTTTGCCTCATGATCTTCTCAGATTCTAGAAATGAATGTTAATCAATGCTTAGAAAAGTGGATTAATGTTCACGTGAAGGTTGAGTGTGCTATAATAATTCTAATAGTTCATATAATAGCTTATCTAAACTAATATGCCTTTCCTTTTATTTCAGACATAGTGACAAGAGCCCATTTGAGAGTCAAGTTTCTTGGTGATTCTCTTCTTACTTGGTAGTGACTTGCTGTATTCTTGTCCCTTCTCAGCGTTCGCTTCACTGTGGTCAGTGACCCTGCAGAGGATGAGCAGCATCTGGAGTGTGAGGACATTGGCATTGCTAGCGTCGACCTCACCGTCATGTTTCAGGAAAGGAGAGACATCATCGAGCAAAATATTGACGGTATGGGTAGAAATGCTGCTCAACTTGTGCAGCCAACAACTGCCGAAATCCAAGTTCTTTATTAAAACCTTCTTTTTGCTGGCTGCAAGGATGTTGAGTCACACATTAGTCAAATCCTTTCCAAGCTCAAGCTGACTTTTTGTGAAACCGGAAGCCTCTCCCTCATCCCCCCTCCCCCCCCCACCTTCCTTTGAAACAACAGAAAGGTAAAAAGAATCCACTGAATTTCACAAGGAGTTATTTTTTCTTAGTGTTAGAGGGGAAAGGAGAGTGATGTGACAAAAATTTGGCCATCAGATTTTTTAAATGTTTATGGAGGCCTCATGCTTTCAAGCCTTATTTACAGCTAAAGCACTTCACCTGTAGCATGGTTTGAGTGATTCACTGTGGTTTCACAGGACTTCTCGTTAATTCAGTGTTGCAGTCCAGCACTAGAGTCACTGCAAATAACTGAGTAGTTTGGGTCGCTCGCTTCCCACCACACTGAAGGGAGGAGTAAGGGAGTCCTGACAACATGCACTCCCCTGGATTTTCACCTCACCAGGCATGAGTCCCAACAGCACTTCATTTCTACCCTGTATTCTTGTATAATATATGTAGAACATGCGAAATGTGTTGTTGTTTTTTTTAATCATTGATCGGGGATGGCCTGGGCTATATACAATAAATGGGGAAATGAGGCTGTTTCCTAGTCTCATTTGTTAAGTCAGCAGAGCCATCTATGGAAAAATGTACATGTTTTGTTTACTCATTCATTCATGCAGCCAACAGACACTTAATTGAGCATCTCTTAAGTGCCAGGCTGTGGTTCATACACCAAGCTGCTTGTCCTAGATGTGTGTCAGGTGCTCAAAAGTCAGGAGTAATCCAAATAATTAACCAAATTAGACCAAATTACCAAATTAGAAGCCTGTTCTGGAAAATCCTTATAAACTATACATCTTGAACTACATGGAAAGTGGTCAAAACTTGCTTTGACATGCATGAAAGAAAAGGAAAGAAAATTAAAACATTAACTTAAACCCTATTAAAGGCACCAGGACCAAGAAAGTCTGAAAAAAACAACTAAAATTATCTGCACTTATATTCTTAATCTTTTTTGTAGACAGTTATATTTAGCAGCCCATCGTCTCATTCCAGGAAGCCACAGATGACCACACTGCTCTGACACAGACAGCTATTATGGCATGTTTGGGGAAAGAGTCAAAAGATTAGGCACTGGTCACATCAGAATTCTACTGCTTGGTCCTGTGCCACACACAGAAGTGAGAAGCTCCTAAGAAGAAATGAAGACTCAGGGAATGAGCTGGTGCCACTACTGCCTCTTTGTGTGCTCATTTCTCCACCTAAGTTTTGTATACCAGCTTTTGTTTGATGGTTTCCTGGTAAATTTTCTTGGAGTTGAAACACACACATACTGAAGTTTAAGGAAAACCACAAGGAACATAAACAGGAATCTACAGCGACTCATAAGTAATGTCCACCTTGTGAAGCCCAGGAGTCGAGCTGAGTCGCTAGCGAGAACCCTTGTCCACAGAGGGACGGAGGTCTTCGTTGCTGAACCTGAATCCCGTCAAGCCCCACCACCGAGCTCAAGTCTTCAATCAAATATTCTGCTTTTGGATATCACTGAAAGCTTTGGCTTCTCTTCCACAAAAATCTCACACACTCTCAAAATTTGATATCCACTTTCCAGCAGTATCAGTTCATGGAACCTCAAAGCCAGTCCACAGACCATAAGTGAAAATTCCCAGCATGCTGTTTTAACTTTGTCTGCTATCACAGAAAATCCATTTTAAATGGAATGTTTACCTTGGAAAAACAAATAACCATTCAAAATTATGATCATGTGACTTTTTACTTCTGAAATTTGTTAAGACTGTACATTAGAACAAATTCTTCACTGCCTTATCTTGATCTCTTTTAGACCTTGTATTTCTTACTGACTCAAAATTTCTGATACTGTGAGGGGCTCATTATCATGTAGCTTTTTCCCTAAGTAAACTTCAGGATAGATCATTAACTATATACATATAGCTGCACAAACAGTATGTATATACAATGCTTTTTTAAGGTGTATCTTCACGCACAGATGACAAGCTTTATTTTTCAGATTTCTGAAATGCCAGTAAATGTGGGACTTCTATAGGAGAGCTGTTTTCATTTTTTCAACTACTGTCTTCAGCTGACCTATCTGAAGGGAAATCTGTTGAATGATATTAACACTTTTTTGCTATTTTCTCCCTAGTTTTTGATGCACGAGCAGCTGGTGAAGGTATTGGCAAGCTCAGGGTAACGGTGGAAGCACTCCATGCCCTGCGATCTGTCTATGAGGAATGCAGAGATGGTGTGGAGGCTTGAAAGAATCTGCTCCAGAGGCACCTCCTACTCCTGAGCAGATGCTCCCGTTAAAGCTCTTGGATGAGATTTCTGTAATTACTCTGGTGTATATAATCCATAATTCATGGGAAACTTGGGGAAGGGAGGTCTGAGTTTGAAGCGATCCAGTTTTGTATACTTTTTCATTTATTTATGTTTCTAGTCCCTCCTTTTCATGACTGCCACCCCTCAGGATTTAAGTTCTCCACAATGGGCCACACCTTCTCAACAATTTATATCTACATGATAGCATAAGAAAGTCTATTTACATTTTCAGTATTTTCTTAAGAAGAACCAAAATGCAATTCCCTTTTGTTAAATAAGCAAAAAAGCATAAATCTTAGAAAACCTATGAATAAGGAATATTTTTATGTTATCCCTAATCATCCCACTAAATGGAATGCCCATGATTAGCCTCATTAAGGGTTTTATACTGTGAAGATTTTATTAGAAGCAGTATATGAAAATTACTTGGATTAATGTGTTAATCTTCCTCTTTAAAATGCTAATATCCATTTTATGCACATTAAAGCTCAGTATGCATTTTCTTTCATGCATGCAGTTTCTGTCAATTAAATACAAAGAATGAGACTTGACACCAACTTATTAAATTACTGCAAGTTTTTTGTTTTTCTTTCTTACAAATTACAGTTCTTCCTACTTGGATTATTTTCATGTATTTGTAATGTTGATAAGCAACCCAGGGATCTGTGTGTATGAAGAGGAAATATATAGATACATATATACGTATATATATGTGTGTGTGTAAATATATATATGACATATACACTTTGAAAACTTAGCCCATGACATAGAAATTATTAAAAGTATGACTCAAATTATGATATGCTTAGTTAGACCTGAAAGGACTATCTTTTTATCATTTTTAAAATTTACATCAAGTTTACACAATGCTTGGTTGTATCTGGATAACCAGATCCTGGAAAAGCAGCTCCGAAAGTTAATTTCCTAGCTTTTACCCAATCTCACTGAAGGATTTAATTGATATTTTTAATGGAGCTGTGAATCAATGCTGCAAAGGAATTGTCTCTAGAGGTCTAGGATATAATGCATTTCATTTTTTAATTTACTTTTTTATTTGTCATTTTCTTCAAAGGATTTTTATAGGCTGTGGGTTTTCACTGTTTGCAAACAGGCAATGTGCCTTCTTAAGCATATGTAAAGTATTCAGAGAGATAAGTAATTTATTAAAATCTACCTAATTTGCCGTGATATATTAAATCTCTGCTTCAGTGATCACAGACCATTTCATTTAGAGAATTAGGCATTCCCTCTTTGTGTGATTAAAGCTCTGGAAAATGAGTTCTTTGCTCCTATTTGTGAACATTCAAAGCCTGCTAATGGCAAGAAGATGGAATAGATTATGAGACAATTCATTACAGTTCAACAGGGAAAAGAAAAAGCAGCTATAATGCAAAAATGCAAGTCTGAATATCTGCATATAGTTTGAACCATCTGTGCTCTAATGGCTTCAATAATGACTCTCGTCTTTAGGAGGCTTTGAAATGACATCCGTACAATATTGATTTGTTGATGTACACTGTGGAACCAGTAGAGTATGATCTGACCACAGAACTCTATAAATTCTGTCTGTACCATTGGGCCTCCCTGTCCTGGGGCCTGCCATCTCTAAGAAGCATCTTGCGCTCATCAAACTCGGCAAATCTTCATAACAACTCATTCCTCTGGAACCTTCTAGAGACCACAAACATCTGCAGGCTAAACCTCTCCAATCCTAGTAAACAGCCACATGTTTGTTGTCACTTCAACTGGCTCTGAGCTCATCTTTTTGGCCTCTCTTTCTAGCTTTCTTTGGCTTTATGCAGTTACAGTGTCATTAAGGCCCTTAATATTCCCTGCAGTAATTTAAAACAGCTAGATGATACCCTGGGATTAACCAAGTGGTTTTTGAGACATTTATTGTGGTATTCTCCCAGGAGGTTCATATTATTGTTTTAAAACGTTACATCCCAAACTAAAGACCCGTTTTGCAGGGAGAAGAACCAGATTGTGCTGACTTCCTATGATCTTTACGTGGAGAGGGAAAGTTTTTATTAGACAACTTCTGGGATCTAGTCAACTGTATGGAATGTATTCCTCAGATAAGATCAGAAATTAGTCATATTGCTGTCACATTTATGTTTCTGTAATATAATATCAAAAGTTCCTTTCCTAGTTTTAAAATAACACAGCTCCAAACTACTGTTAACTTTTCACAGCACTCATAATCATAAGTAATTAAATAGCTACCAGCACATTTTGAAGTCGGTAAATGACATCAAATACTGCCATGTGGTTACCTCAATAGGATTTCATAATCTGGCAGAGAATACTTGTTGGCTTTGTGGTGTTTGAACCAGAGTTCATTGAGAAGTTCGCCACCTTTTGCTTTACAGTGCAGTGATTTTCCCTCGGTGAGCCAAGCCTGATCCATGAAGTATGGCTTGGGAGGTGGGGGGCAGCAGTGGCCTTGCCACACAGACACACAGTTTAGGTGGTACTTGTGTGGACTTACAGCTAACTCTTAGTGTCAATGTAAACAGCACTTTTTTGGACTGTAATGCTTTTAGTTTGGATATATAGCAATGTGATGTGGTGTGTGGGAGGGTATATTTTACATGGTTTTTGTTTTTGTGTGTTTGGTTTTTCTTCTGCCTCCTGCGGTAGATATGTCAAATTCCCGGCCACTGTCATGAGAAGCAGTTGACAAAAATAAGTTTTATGGTTTACAGTGTGGTTTATGTAGAGAACTTTTCCCTTCACTCTCAATTTCAACATGTTTTCTAAATTATCATGGTTTATTGCTGTTTAACTTAAATTAGTTTTTTTTTCAAGAAAAAGTAGAGAATATGTTTAATCGAATAAAGAAAGGCCACATTGAAATTTTGCTGTTCCTGCCATTCATTCATTACCACAAAACACGAATAATCGCTAAGTGCTATGGTGAAGTGTGGGCTGAGAAGTGGTCATGTGATTTGGGAAGTTCTGCGTGCCCACGTTCCCACAACAAAACATAAATTATTGTAGTAATCTGACATCAAGAGCTGTGACAATGAAAACCAGTTCTTACACATGTTCTAACAAGAATCTGATTAACATTTTTGTGGATATGGAAAATAACTTTATGAGTCAAACTGGCAAGATTGCTGAATTTAGAATGATTTCCTTATGTGCTAGATAGCAAAATGTGAATCATGCCTGTGAACAAGTATGAGAATAAAAATGTCATCTTTGTATAGTACGAAACAACCAAGGGAGAGCTTTGGGGATATAAAATTATCAAGCTATTGACAATATCAGGATGATACATCCCCAACTATGAGAATACAGTTTAATGAATCACTCATGCCTGCAGGCCTCTGACTACCTTAACAAAGAAAAACCAAACCCCTGATTTATTATAGATAGGGCAACGTGCCTGATCAGATCCATGAATGGGAACAGACACGGCTTTATGTCCCCTTTGTTCAGAACATAAACAACCTCCAGGGTTAACCAGAAAGCTAAAAAAAAGTATCAAAGCTATAGAGACAAGTGTTTCAAAAACTGAAAATATAGAATTAGAAAACATCTCTCATCCTAATCTCTTTTATCTTGCAAGACAGAATTTTCACTTCCATTGCGAAGTGCTGCCAGTGGGCTGAAACTGACCGTCTAACCTCCTAGAAAACAGGGCCTGTGTCCCTGCTGTTGTTACACCTTTTGTTCCTGCCCTTTTTTTCCCCCCAATATAACTTACAATCAATTAATGTATTAAACCATGTTTCTCTTTCAGTTTCTCTCAAGTAAAATAAAATCTGAGACTCACAGACTTAGAGTATGACCTCTTCTTTCCTGAGGCAGATGCCATCAGGATTTTTCTGCTGCTTTTTGCCTCTCGGCTTGACTGAGCTGCACCCTTCTCATCTCTGTAACAGGGTCACCACCCTCTTCACTGAAAACCGTTTATTTTCTTTTTTAATCAGAATTAGCATCTTGCTCTTTAGCTTCTTGTCATCAGTTCATCTGAACATCTCCTTCCACCTGACCATCCTATTTATTTTTAGTTAGCCAAAGCACATTTTGCCTTCCACTTTACCTTGTCTTTTCTTGGTGGGACAACCACTTCCTTAGACATCAGCATCTGTGACAGCTCCAGTGGCATTCCCAAAACGTTCCTTTGTCTCAGACTTCTCTTAAATTAACATGACAGTAGCCCTCTGAGTCAGCCATTATGAAAGCTAAGGAAAAACGCAAGCTCATTTTTCTGTCTTTGCTTCTTGTAACTTTTCTCAGAGAATTAACAAAGGCTGAAGCTCAGAAACTCAGGAATCACTGCTCAAGAGCTGAGCAGGAATAATCACTGGTAAAGAATTAAAAAAATTTGAGATCGTGTATCATTAAGATCAATTTTTATTTGCTACAAATGTGTTTTATCATAGTTACCCATGCCATAATTATTAACAGGGAAAAAAAGAGAAATTTTAGAAGAAAATTTAAGAGGCCATACATACAACCTAGAGTTTGGGGACACTCAACTAAGCAAGAAAGGACAGACAGAAACTATAAAACAAAAGGTAGACATATTAAGTATGTAAAAATTAAGGCAGGGGAACTCTTTTAATAACAGTTAAAATAGAATTCCAGCAGGAAAATGAGGGACAAAGAAGAACATTTTATCCTGGGAAAAAATAATAAAAATATTAACATGATTACTAAACTCAATTTAGAATGCATATAGAACATTCAAAGAAATCAACCACATACTCAGACAATGGCCTCAATTTCCAAAGAACTGGAGTCTTAGACTAAGTCCTCTTTATGCAAAACTCAATGAAATTAGAAATCAATTTCAAAAGAATTGCTAAAAATAATCCTATCTAAAATTTAAAATTATGTGTTATTAGATTTCTGAGTTCCAATATTACAAGAAATAACTCACTCCTAAAATAACTAGGAGACAGAAAATGCTACAAATGTTATGGGGAAATAAACGTCAGCTCAGAAGCTCACACCAGAGGGGAATACAGCAAGAACTGGGTGTCGAGAGGAGAG
>PVKY010008695.1:0-13861 GCA_004027775.1 Bradypus variegatus
AGCATAGATTGAAGTTCTCTTGTAGGCAAAAACTTCTGATGTTGGCAAAATTACTGGAGCTAATCCTGCTCCAGTATTAAACCTCTCCTCCAACTTGCACAATAGCCTCTAAAAATGAGATGCTAGAGAAGGAATAAAATAATCGAAAGCCTTATAAAGAAAGGAGTCTTCATAAGTTGCATGAGTCCTAACACTCCTATCTTGTCAAAAAAAAAAAACAAAAAACCCAGTGGGCAGGAATATAGATTCATGTAGGATTCCAGGGCCATAAATAAAATAGTCACTCCTCACTTTCCTACAGTCCCAAACTCAAATACAATTTTATCTTTGAGACTCCAGAGACAACATGTTTCACAATCGTACATCTGTGCTGTGCCTTCTTTGGTGTCTCTTTAGATCAAAAAAGTCCAGACTTGTTTCCCTTCTCCAGGAAAAGTCAACAATATACCTGGACAGTTATGACCCTGAGTTTCTCGAGCACCCATCTGCTTTCCACAAGGCCTTAATCAGGACCCATGGGCCTTAAACTGCCCTGTGATTCTGTTCTACCCAATATGTGCATGACATTTTATTGTGTTTTACAGATGAGGAAAGCTTTAGACTGATTCTATATACTTGTTTTAGCTTAGAGACAGCATAAAGATTCCATACAGGAGTTACAATTTTTCAAAGTAAAGTGCATTATCTAAGACAAGATTTATCTCATGGAGCTAAATCCTTTCCTGCAGACACAGGCTATGCAAAACGTTCCCAGGCTAAGGACTAAAAGACAATTGAGAGGATTCATGGGTCTTACTGGCCACTTCAGACAGTGGGTCCCCAACTTTTCTGAAATCTCCACACCATTATCTGACTTAACCAAGTCCTGGGTAATGAAACCAAACTTCTTCCCTGAGAACCCAAACATGAACAGGATTTCCTGAATTAAAAGAAGTCATCAACACCTTTCTCTTTAGGGCCCAGCTAATTCTCATAAATCTTTCTACCAATTCAACTATAAGAGATCTCAATGAGTCCTTGATGTTCCAGCGTAATCTCTCGGGAATCAAGATCAACAGTTTACTAAATACAGGCTCTCTCTTGGCCCAGCAGCAAAAGCCTCCCCACCTTGTTTAAGAGGAGCAACTAAATTAGCAGAGTCTTCTGTTCTGCTGACTTGGTTTTAGGGTCACATAGTCCCTGTGCTGGTTTGGATGTATTATGGCCCCCCAAAACACCACTATCTTTGATGCAGTCTTATGGGGGAAGATCCATTAACCTTTCTGATTAGGGTGTGACCTTTTGATTGGACGTTTCCATGGAGATATGACCCATCCAACTGTGGGTGATGACTTTGACTGGATAATTTCCATGGAAGTGTTATTCCATCCATTCAGGGTGGGTTTGAAATAAATCACTGGAGCCATATAAATGAGCTGAAAAACAGAAGGAACTCGGTGTAGCTGTGAGTGACATTTTGGCGAGCAACAGAGAGTGACATTTTGAAGAGGAGCTGCAGCTAAGAGAGGACAAAATACCCCAAGAGCAACGTTTTGGAGAACGCCATTTTGTAATGCAACCTGGGAGCAAGTGGACGCCAGCCATGTGCCTTCCCAGCTACAGAGGTTTTCCAGACACCAATGGCCATCCTTCAGTGAAGGCACCCTATTGTTGATGCCTTACCTTGGACACTTAATGACCTTAAGACTATAACTGTAACTGTGTAACCAAATAAACTCCCTTTATAAAAGCCAATTCATTTCTGGTATTTTACATAGCAGCAGCATTAGCAAACCAGAACAGTCCCCCCACTGTACAATACCCAACCTTGCTCAGCATGTGTGCTCACCTCCTATGAAATTCTATACTTTCTCTGAGATGCTGCTAAGACTAGGTCAGTATTCTCCTTTACCAAGGTTACCACTTGTCATGACCCAAAGGGACTTCTGCTGCCAAAGCACTAAAGATGCCAGGCACATTCTGAGACATGGGCTTTTATTCAGGGCTTACTTACAAGGAAATGGAAGTCGGTCAAGTTGCCCTGGATTCAGGAGCTGCTCTGAAAGGCAGCAGGTTCAGAGCTCAATGTGAAGATAACTTTGCAAAAGCAGGGGGTGCCAGGGAGTGTTTTATATGGGTAAGGACAAAGACATGCCAATGGGTATGAGAGCATAAGTGTGGAAGTGGGGGTCTTGTGACACAGGAAAGGACTGATTATAGTCAACAGGGAAGAGGGGAGGATTATAGGTTATCTTGCAGATAATAGAGTCTCAGGGAGTTTCAGGGAGGAAGTAAACTATAGATTACATTTAGTGCTGGAGGCCTGATCCTACAAGAAGAGTAGGTCAAACCTTAACTGCCCTAGGTCATACAAACCGCTGTGTGCACAGTCTTCAAGGCCCTTGGGAGGGCCCTGGGCCCGGAGCTCCCACAGCAATAAACTCAGCTTTGCCTTTTCAGCCAGTATTTCACAGCATTTTTGGTGAAGCAGCACATGACAGCAGTCCTAATCAGAATTTGTCCTAAACTTTCACCTGAGTGATTTCAGATTATTAAAAAGAAAACAGACACTCTTTATCTGCCTTTTATTTTGGCAAATGTTACTGATTCAATTATAGTTACTGTTTGTTCTTGTTCTTACAATATCTTACTCCCCTGAAAAATGTTGGTCAGCAGAGGGCAAAGCGGGGTCTTGTCCCTGCTGGAAAAGAGTACTGAGGGGGTCAGGCCTGGTTCGGCAGGGTTGAGGCACAGCTCGTTACAGAATTTAACTGTGAAGATGGTGTTCCTGTTCCCCTCCGCCCTTCCAATGCACACGCACATATTGGCGTCCAGGTCAAAGAAACAAGCTGAACTCCCTCTTTGCTTGGTTCTCTAGTATTTTGCAATTTGGGGCAGGATTAGCAAAGGACTAAGGCCTCTTATTTCTGTCAAGGCATCTTATCAACCCTGCTGTTCACTCCTTGCTCCAGGGCGACGCCAGGCCTGGGGCAAATCACAGGGTGTTCTCAGGCCACCCTAACCCAACAGACAGACTCATCACTCTGCAAGTGAAATCCAGTCTGGCCACCATCAAGGGCAGCCAAAGGGTAACAGAAACCAGGAGTTAAGAGGAATAGGTGAGGAAGGAGTTCATGGAGTGATTGAGTGAACTGTCCCAATTTTCCTTCACTTACCTCCTGGCCTCTCCAGAACAGATCGCAGGTGCTTAGAGCGGCTCCCAAGGTCAGGAAATCCAAGGAAGGAATAGAGGAGCTGGATTTGGCATCTAGAGAGAAGGGCATCCATGGGGGAGTCGGGGGTGACCTGGTGGTGGCAGAGAGACTGTCTTCAACAGCTGGAGGAGAGGGGAGGCTTTTAGCAACCCACCAGCGGACTAAGCATCCCAAGTCTGGGCTGCATTTGGCATGAAAATTGTCCACAAATGTGAAGCAGTGAGCCTCCTGCCACTGACAACACAACCCCAAAGTCCCTCTCTTAGGGGTCTATAATTGAAGGACTGCCCTCACTCGACTGTCTTCCGGACTCTTCCGTTTCAGCGACACATTATTGTCACTTAAAACGTTGTTTCTTTCTTTGTGTGTCCTGTGGTTTCTAGCATGTTGGCCTCCACCGCCCTCCTAGAGCTGTGGGCCCTGGTGGCCCCGGGAGTTGCCCTCGTCCGGCTGCCTCCCTCCTCTAGGCCACGCCCTGTAATTCTTTGAACTTTTGGTACCCCACGGCGCTGGGCTAAGCCCTGCTAAGTGCGCCACACAGCTTTGATCATTGTTTTTAGACGCCAGAATTAAGTAACTAAGTGCCAAGTTAGAGAAACAGCTTAAAATCTTTAAGAAATCCAGAGCAACAGGGGTTCCGCGTAGGACAGGCCAGCCTGCTAGTGTGGGGAGAGACAAGTTTGAAAGAGGAACCCCGCTGTCGAAAAAGGAAAGGAAAAAAACTCAGAGCGTGGGCGTCTAGAGCTTCAACGGACTCCGAACGCGCCTGTTGTCTCCCGGGCCCCCGGCGCTTGCGCGCGAAGCCCGCGCGTCCCAGCAGGGCTGGGATGGGACCACGCTCCCGGGAAGGCTTGCTCTAGCAGTTGGGCAGTTGGGGGTGACCGGCCGGCCTCTCCCCGGATTTGTGACGTGCCGGGGGAGCAGTGGTGACGGGGCCACCACACAAAGCCGAGTGATCGGGGCGCGGGTCTCCCAGGCCAAGAGCCCCTTTCGGTGGGGGAGGGGGAGGGGAGCGAGGCGCCCCCGGCGCCCGGGCTCCGCGCAGCATTAAAGTGAGCGCAGAGGCGGTGGCGGCGGGGAGCGGGCGCCTGTCGCGCGCCTGGCTGCTGTGGCCGTGCTGGCCGCCCGCGCGTCCCGCTCGCCGAGGTCGCGCCACGCCCCGGCGGGGGTGGAGCAGCTGCCAGGGGCGGGTCCGCAGCTGGCGGCGCCCGGGCTCGGGGCGGCGGCTGTGGCAGCAGCGGGAGGAGCTGCTGCAGCAAAGGCGAAGGCTGCTCCTAGACGCGTCCGGGCCTCACAGTCGGAGTCCCAGCCTGGAGGCGCCGGGCGGCGCGTTGGGTGGTGTTGCTGCCCGCCCGCCGCCGCCCGGGCCCCCGTTGCTACCCAGGCCCCCGCTGCCGCCCGCTCCTCCTGCAACCTCAACGCCCGCGTGTACGCCCCAGCCTGGACGCCGACCCCGGCCGGGTCTCCACTTCTCAGCCGCTTCTTCCGTGACAGTGCCCGCTGGAAGATGGCTGCGAAGGGCGCACACGGCTCCCACCTGAAGGTGGAGGGCGAGCTGGAGCGCTGCCGCGCCGAGGGCCACTGGGACCGCGTGCGCGAGTTGGTCCGGCAGCTGCAGACGCTAGTCATGCAGGGCGTCGGAGGCAGCCGGCGATCCAGCCCGACCGCCTCGTTCACCGCTCAGGACACGGGTGAGTGAGAGAACGGACTGGATGGTTCCCAGGAATCGAGCGCGCGAAATGCGCCGCCTCTTCCAGGAAGCGCGCCCCGACTGTCCCCGGCCGGCGACAGCAGCCGTCGGGATTACGCTCCCCGCAGTGCTGGTTTTAGGCTCAGCCTGAGTCATTAGGAAGGCTCTTCTACTTTGGGGGGAAAGAGAAAAAGGACTTTTGCTCCAAATCCTTTAGGATCATGTGGGTAACTTTGTCTACTGCAAAATGGTATCGGCACGTATCAGCGCACCCGCTGGACTCCTTCCCGACCTGGGTCCGGGGATGTCTTAAACTCTACCCGGCGAGGACTGTGACTGCTTACCTTTCTTTTGGCTCTCCTTGCCCTCCCCTCTGTTTCCTCCAAGTAAAGTTGAAGACGGAGTTCGGTCCGCAGCAGACAAGGATTGGGGTTTGACCTAGCGCCAGGGCGGGGTGGTGAAGCGGGGAAGAGGCCTGGCAAGCTCCGGTTTCCTCATCCGTGGTCGGACTCGGAGCCCGGCTAGCCGTGGCAGTAGGTGACTTTAGCGGTAGGGCTGGTTTGGCTGGGCTGGAGCGGGAAAGCACCCCGATGTGGCAGTGGGGGCACACCCCGCCCCAACCTCCAACCTCAGGTCTTGTTCTGGTGCCTCGAGAGCACTAGGCCCCGAGCCCCGTTCTTTCGCATGCACAGCCACTGAGGAGCCTTCAGAGCCTTTGTGGAAGGAGGCAGCTAAGCAATAGAGATATAAAGAGTTTGAAAGGAAGGCTCAGTGGGGGAGAAGGAATGATAATGGTAATAATAGCTACCCCTTACCTGCCTTTCACTTGTACCAAACACTGTCCTAGCACTTCAGTCAACTCATTAACTCCTCACAGCCACCCCACTGGGGCAGGTGCTCTTATTTTCCCCATTTTATACATAGAAAAGGAAGGTTAGACACGAAGAAGTTAACTGGCTCACCTAGCCAGTAATTGGTGGAACCAGGATTTGAAGCGAGTTTCCGAGTACATCCTTTTAACTTAATCATGCTATTACCTCTCAAAGAGGTATAGTAAAAATTCTTGCCCCTGAAGATCTCTGGGAATGGTTGGGGAGGCAGGGAGGTGATTAGAGGGCAGTTGTATGGTTAGATTGCGCAGCAGACAGAAAGGGAAGAGGACTTCAAGGAAGCAGCAGAGCTTTGGCCTCTGATGAGTGTTTGGGAAGGTCAGGGTATGTCGGGCCAGAGGGGAGGACGGATGAAGCCTGCTGCTGGGGGTTGGGTGGCAGGGGCAGTCAGTCTGAGGCTGTGGGGTAGGTCTGAGCATGACAGTGAGGGGTAGTGGCCAAAGCTGAAGATGCATGTTTGGGAGAAGCTGGTAAGCCCCTTCTTCCAGGGTAGGAGAGATACATCACCAGTTCTCCTTGGTTCCCCTTGGTGTGAGGTCATGTGCTGGGATGGGGAGGTGAGGCTGGGAGTGGGAACTGAGCCAGCAGGTGGCATTGGACCCTGGGTCGTGTGGGAATTGGAGTGAGGCTGGCATCACAGAGAAACATACTGGGCCCCAGACAAGCACCAGGGGCCTCTTTGTGTCGAACCAGAGGCTGTATTTCCTAAGCCATTCTTCAGAGGTCTCAAGGAGGCTGGGCACTTAATAAGCATCCCATGAAGAAAGAATTTGGGAAGCCAGTAAGTTTGGAAATAGTGGATTAAATCACATTAAACAGAATTTTTTTTTAACTGCAGGATTTCTCAGAGCCCTTAACATACTCACCTGCCATGTCATGTGCAAGCCAGGGTAGGAGAATAAATGCCGCATTTCCCAAATTTAACTTGACCACATTCTATGGAACACAGTTTGGGAAACATTGGTATGGTGTGGCAGGTTATCGTTTATACAGTGCTTTCTCTTCATATATATATTTAATTCTTGGAAACAACCCTGTGAGGAGGGGCAAGAGTTACTGTCCCATTTTAGAGACAGAGACACCAAGTCACAGAAAGATATGGGGTAGACCCCATACCCAAGTGTGGATCCCTGCTTCTGGGTTCGCTAGTGAAATAGCAGCGGCCGGGGAGCCCTGGCTGGCTTCACTGCTGTTACTGACTTAGGGGTAGTGGACCCCTCCTGCCAACTTGGATTTTGGCTCTGTGAGTGATTTTTTTCTCCCACTGTTAGATCCAGACACACTATCCCCTACACACACATAGACACACACACCTAGGAGGAAAGAAAACAGAGGGCTCCCTGAGTCCATCTGTGGAGCAGTTTTTGGATTGTCTGCTATTTTGCTTCTCTCTGTCAAGGGGTTCCTTGAACCCTTGGAGATTGAGAGCTTGCTCTTTTTGGGGGTGTTGGTGCTGAAGCCCATCCCCAGCAATCCAGGAGATTCTTAGATTCCCACCGGGACTGCAGCATACTCACAGTCAGTTCCATAGATTGTGGGGGTGGGGGGTGGAGTGCTGAGGCCCCGAGCCCCCCCTGTGCCAGTGACATTTCCTACAGAAACTAAAAAAAAAGCAGCTTGCAGAGCCCAGACTCCATTCCAGGTGGGCAGAAGGCCTGAGGGGCGGATGGGGCTGTGTGTAGAGGTGGTGGTAACTCTGGTATGGTGGGAGTGAGGGATCAGAAGATGCTTAAGAGGAGCAGCCCCCGCACCCTTTTCCTGTCTGAGGAGGCCACGTGTACCCCCTTGGGGGTGGAGGTAGGGGGAAGGTAATTGTACAGTTCGTACATTTTCTTTGAAATGCACATCCGGTTGAGATTTGGTCAGGATGGCAGCAGGGGAACCCCAGAGTATGACTGGCTATGAAGGGGATTATTTGGGTAAAAACAAAGAGCCCCATCCAAGTGGTTAAAAAAAAAGAAAAGAAAATTCTATTATGAAAAATTTCAAAAATCTAAACATGTTGAGGGAAGGATGAGTCCCATGTTCCCATCAGTCAGTGCCAACATTTGTGAGCTCCTAAATACTCGTGTTGGAGCTGTAGCCCCACTTGCCCCCAGCCCCCCTTAAATATTTAAAAATTTAACCACCATACCATTATCACACCAAAAACTCTAGCAATTGAATTTCACAGTTGGTTTGTTAGAGTCAGGATGCAAATAAAGTCTGACATTGCTCTCTTCCGTCTCCACCATTTTATACTGAAAATTTCAAATATACAGCAAAGTTGAAAGAATTTTTCGGTAAACACTTATATACCTACCACCAAGATTCTACCACTAAAAGTTTACTGTACTTGTTTTATCACAGGTCTGTCCCTCGATCCATCCCTCTGTCATCCATGTCGAATCTCGCCTAATCTGTAGTCCCTTTGGCCTTTTTTTTTTTAACTGGAGATTGTTCTGAGCATTTCTTCGGTTTAAATTAGAGTGGGGTGTTTGGGGACAGGTGGCCTCTCGCTAGTTTTCAGCTTCCTCCTCTCTCCGTGGTTGGAAGGTTCCAGCCCTCAGCAGTCCTGTGAGGTGAGCAGCTGCAGAAACCACCGTGCCCCCATCTGACCTGCGGGGAAGGGCCGGGTCTGAGCCCTGGGGTGGGCAAGCTGTGGAGAGGGGTCACCACCCTCCACATAAGGGTCTGGTGAGGAGGCCTGTGTCTTTGAAGTGGATCCCTGAGGGGTCTTCAGAAGGGCAGGAGCTGCAAGGGCTCTGAGGAAGGTAGCCAAGGAAACCTTCAAAACAAGGGTGAGGCTAGAAGATGGGGTGAACATGGAGCGGCTGATTCCCTGGGGCCTCCTGAGGGAAAGGGTGCTGGGCTGCCAGAATCACACCACGGCTCCCAGAGACTTTGTACAGAGAGTCTTCCTGAAGCTTCTCCCCTTCCCGCCCCTCGGAGCGGAGAAGCTGGAGCACAAACTTGGATGGGGAATAGGTTTCGGACAAGAGGATGATAAAGAGCAACTTGTTTATCTTGTTTTGGAGAAGGACAAGAGCACCTCTAGCCACCTGGATTTTTATTGAACAAATGAGAATCTAGAATATTTTCAATGCCATAAACAGTGGGGGTGGGGGAGGTGCTGAGGTGCTGAGCCCGCCTGTGTCAGTGAAATTTCCTACAGAAACTGAAAAAAAAAAAAAAAAAATAGCTCACAGAGCCCAGACTCTGCGATATATCTTCAGTTCCACAGATTGGCCAGCTGACAGTAGTGGGATGGAAAGAAAAGGCGGAAGGAAGAAGGAGTGTTGGGCAAAGAGAAGAGAAAGAAGTGAATTACAGAGTGAGGGTTAAACAAAAACCATTAGGCTGAGTGGAGTGATCAGGAAGGGCAAAAAGGCGTGGGAGAAGGACCTTAAGTCTTAATAAAGGAAATAGTCTGAAACTGACAGATACATGAAAGTGAACAATTCTTATCCCTGCCTTTGGAATTGCTATTAGCTTTTAATCTACCGTTTACAGCTCTTAGATTGTTGGATTTCTAAACTGCCAGCTTTGCTCTGCATGGAATGCAGGGGGAGACAGACTATTCTTTGGGTTAAATGGCTGTGACCGTAACAATGTTGCATATACATTGTGTTGGTTGAACTGTAGCTAGCCAGTGCTTCCGGTAGCGATTTATAACCAGTGATTATATCCTCTACAGTCAACTTTCAGTAGCACAGCATGTAATGGATATTATAGACTCGTTTTTTCCAAGGGGCTGACTGCTTACAGTTCTCCACTCCCTCACCCCTCCATTGATCATAACAGCTTCATCCGAAGGAAACATGAGTAGAAAAGTAACGTTCTGATGAAAGCACACACACATACACACACACCCGTCTCTCTTGTACACACGAATGTGTAAGAGGCTGCAGATTCCCTGGGGAAGAGTTTTGGATAACCCATGCCATCATGACCTTCCATCGGTGCAGACCCTGAGGGCTAGTTTTGGCTCCTCTCAGATACCACTGGGGTCACCATCACCTTGTGATGTTGAGGCCCCTGGAACAGGTGGTGTGGAGAGAAGGGGTTTTCGGCTCTCCCAGACCCAGACACAGAGAGAGCACTGACAAAGGATGGGACCAAGTGGACATTCCTGGAGACAGTTTTGGGTCATCCCTTGTGAGCCATATGCCTTCCTCATGGAGTAGTTTAGAAAGCCCAATTCATTTGCCAATTATTAGCCTTTTGAGCTTATCCTTGTTTTCTCCTCTAAAGGAGAGACCAGTGAAGTCCTTAGCACAGTGCCTGGCGCAGAGTCAGTGCTCAGGAAATGCTATCTTTATCATCATCTATAAAATGGGAATAATACCTACCGTTCAGGGCTGTGCAGATTAGACGACACTATATATTAAAGTGCCTGGCACTTAGACCCTCGACAAATATTAGGCCTCCTTTCACAGTAAAAGGCACTCTTGTTTAGAGAAGTGCTTCAGAAAGATCTGTGAAGGATCAGGGTTTTGTTCTGTTTTGTTTTGTTTTTCTTTTCAATTTCCAATCTCCTGTGCTCTGATACTTTAAAAAGATACGACAAAAATGAGTGACCGGAAAAACGAAAGGAAAAATACACAAATACGACTCCCAGTGTTGTGTTAGTAGAGTCAACAGATTCCAAATTACTCTGTCAAATTATCAGAGTTTCTAAATTGTACTCTAAAATTTCTGCACTTACCTCCTCGGGATTGGGTAACATTCGCGGGCCCAGGCCAGTGCACCGACCACACTTTGAATAGTGTGCGTGTAGAGGACACTCCCATTATTTTGAGGAAAGGTGCACACTCGGGGGAGTATTTCGCGATTGAGGGTTGCTTGGAAGGAAGCTGGTTTCGCTGGGCATATAAGGAACTGAACCGACGAGCTGCGGGGAGGGCTCGTAGTGCGTGCTGGGGTGGGAGGGCGGGGCACGACGGCTTGGCCATGCCCCCGCGCCTTGCCCGCGAGCCCGTGAGCCCGCGCGCCGTGTCCTGAGCCGCGCCCGCGAGCCCTGAGCCCGCGCGCCGTGTCCTGAGCCGCGCCCGCGAGCCCGTGAGCCCGCGCGCCGTCGCACAGGGCGGCAGAGAGGCGCGCATCAGCCCGGGAGGCGGAGCTTGAGGAGGGGCCGACGTTCACAGGGACGCGTTCGGGGTCGAAGAAGCCGTGGTGTGGTTCCCAGAGCCCTGCGGTTGTGTGAATCCCAGCCTCTGGCTGCCTCCTAACCCTCCCCCGTGGTTTCACAGGCGTAAAACAGGTTAGAGAGCACCTTGCCCGGAGTCACACAGCCGGGTTGTAATGCGGAATGCAGATCGGGACTGTTTGTCTCGTGCATCCCTTGCTAAGCAGTCCTCCCTTCCTCCTAGCTGAGATTTGGAAGTGGAGAAGATTGCCTTTCATTCCTGTGTTGGTTTGAATTTTACTTTTGGCTAGGTACAAAATTCCAAAGGTACCAGAGTAACGAGTGAAAAGAGTCTTGGCCCTCCCTGCCCCTGGCCCTCCTGCCACGGTAAGCCAGACAGGTTATCAGATGTTTGTGAATCCTTTCACATATTTTGTGCGTACAGTGGCATATTCTGTACGTTGTTGTGCACTTTGCTTTCTTATCAATTTAACTTGCAGTTCATTCCGTAACAAGCACAACTTCCTTTTTATGACTCCATGGGATCCCTTTTTATGGATGTACCATACTTTATGAATCACTCCCCTGTTGAGGGGCATAATAATTGCTTCTAAGTTTTCGCTATTACATGTAATGCTGCAGGAAAGACCTTGTACATAGGTCGTTTTACACACATGCAGGGACACACACTGGCGTGGAATCAGTGGGTCACTGGGGATCTACAAAAATAATTTTGATATATATTGCCTAATCACCCTTTTTTAGAGATTCTACCAATTTATATTCCCACCGGCATTGGATGATAGTTTGAACCAGATACTTTCATTTAATTTTAAAAATCGTAATGTAGCAAAGGATCTGATGGCAGGCTGTGGCATCCTCAGGGGCAAACCATCCTGTAGCGGTGTTCCTTGGAATCTGGGCTCAAGGGTTGTCTCTGAGGGAAGGTCTCCTTACAATTTGGGACCAGTGGCTTTGAGATGTGAGCAAATTGCAGTGATCTTGTGAGCAAGGCTGTGGTCTGAGAATGCCATCCTGGCAGCAGAAAGAGCACTGACAAAGGATGGGACCAAGTGGACATTCCTGGAGACAGTTTTGGGTCGTCCCTTGTGAGCCATATGGCTTCCTCATGGAGTAGTTTAGAGAGCCCAATTCATTTGACAGATATTTGTTGGGTGCCTATACCATGTGACAGATTTGGTCCTTACCCTTATTATGGGGAAAGGGCAGTGCACCAGTCACACAGCACTGCAACCCGAGGCTGTCAGGAAGCCTCTCTTGGGCCAACTTCAAACACTGCCACATCTCCTCTGCTGTAGATTGGGGTGTTTGGTGTGGTCTGGGCAGGCAGCAAATCAAACCGAGCAGTATAAAACCACTTGCCATGGGGTGCAGTCTGCAGGTGAGGACACACATATGAGAGCACTCTGGAAAGTGTCAGCACTAAACCTGTTCACAGGTTTGCCTTTCTACACAAGTAAATCCACTCCCACCTTAACTCTTGGCTTTGTCTGCTACACTTTCTTTGGGTCATGTTAAAATACCTTAAAAATGGAGTAAACCAAGTACAGTTACACAGAAATTAGGAGCATGTGAAAATGCATTAGCCCACCTCATATTTTCCCTCTAGTCTGGGGAGAATTCCTTTTTGGGTTAAGAACTTATCACCCACAGCAAAGCATGTGGGTATGACTTTTTCCTTCATTTTAAATTCTGAAGTTTTGGGAATTCGTCCCAAGTCCTGGGAACTCTACCTCCTCAACCATCAAACTATAGCAGGAAATAAACCCAAGGGGTTTTGAATGTGGCCATACTTAAGTTTGTGGAATATGTGTCTTTATTTTCTCAGATGCAAGCCATTCTGGGGATGGGGGGTGGGCATGGGGTCATGTACTGCTCCCCACATCTCCCGGGTTCAGAGGGTCTTCCTACACGTGTCCATCTCATCCCTGTCCTGTCTTCTAGATGACTTTGGAAAATTGCTCCTGGCTGAGGCCCAACTGGAGCAGTGTTTGAAAGAGAACCATGCAAAGGTGAAGGACTCCATCCCTCTGCTGGAGAAGAATGAGCCAAGGATGAATGAAGCCAAAAACTACCTGAGCAGTATCCTTAACCATGGGAGGCTGTCGGTAAGTTGTCAGCCCCTGAGCCTGGGCCTCCACCCCTCTCTCTCCTGCCTCCCACGTGCTGTCGAGCCCTCCCTGGGTCATCTGGTCACTTGTGCGACATCCCTCTCTTAAGGTTTAGCCCCTCACTGTCCAGTACTAGTCACGTGTGGCTGCTGAGCTCTTGAAATGTGGCTAGTCTGAATTGGGATGTGCTGCTTAAGTGTAAAATATGCACTGGATTTTGAAGACTTAGTACAAAATGGAGACTCTAAAAGATCTCATTAGTGAGTTTTTATCTTGATTACATGTTGAAATGATATTTTGGATATATTGGGCTAAATAAAATACATTACTAAAGTTAATTTTGCCTATTTTTACCTTTTTTAATGTGACTAGAAAAATTTAAAATTGCACATGTGGCTTGCATTATATTTCTACTGGACAACGCTGGGTTGACCTAATATGTGCTTGGCCTTTCGGACTCTATGGAAATAAGACCTCTGTCAGCCTGTAAACTAGATAGAGGCAGCGTACATGTGAAGTTGGCTAGCTATGGAGGCGCTAAATAACAGGGCAAGTCAGTGTAAGTCCACATGCATTTATTGAGCACCTACTGTATGCAAGGAATGTAGTCACAACTTCCTCTAGACCTTTGCTGCTCAAAGCATGGTCTACCCCCCAGCAGTGCGAGCATCATCTAAGAGCTAATCAGACATGCAAAATCTGAATCAGAACTTGCATTTTAGCAAGATCTCCTGTTGGTTTGTATGCACATTGAAGTTTCAGACTGTTCTAGATTACAGTGTATCCCATGCTATAATAGGGTATGGGTATGTTGTTAGAGATCCAAAGAGTGAGTGAGTTTTCCAGAG
>PVKY010008696.1:0-13870 GCA_004027775.1 Bradypus variegatus
TGTGTTCATAAATGCACAACTATATGACGATATGGTGAACAACTGATTGTATGCTTGGAATGACTGTATGTTATGTGGTTATGTCTCAATAAAATTGCATTAAAAAATCAAAGAAAAAAGGAATTCAAACGTGGTCAGTAAAAACCAAATGAGTCTCATTTAAAATGCAAAAACTCTGGTTTCTAGTGAGGAAAATACTTTTCTGAATATTAAAGATACTCCCACAAAGCCCCATCATTTCAACAAACTGAGCAATCCTCAACTACTGCTATGAGAACAAAATGAAAAACAGCCCACTCAAATTTGACGGCAATTTTCAAAAGTCACAGGAAAACTTACCCATGCAGTAGAAATCACTTTACAACAATGTTAATTGGTACAATTGTTAAATAGTTTATTTTGTTAATTGGTCATTTAATGAATTGGCTTGGCTTGCTTGCCTATTTATTTATTTTTAATCTAACTGGTCATTTTGTGAATCAGTCATTTGATAAACAGATTTTTTGCAGAATGGCTTTAGATGAATTCAGTGTTGGTAACTTCACCCAGAACCATTTGTTCTATAGCTAGTGGAGAATGCAAATAGATTTTTTTAAAAGCAATTTTGTAATCTTTCTCAAAAGCTATAAAAATGTGCATGTTCTTTGACCAGCAATTCCACTTCTAGGCAATTATCCTGAAGAAATAATGACAATGTGCAAAAAGATTAGGCTTCATGATTTCATAATAGAATTGTCTGGTATCGTAAAATATTAAATGCAAGCTAGAAATTTCAATAAGAGGAGACTGGTTAAATAAATCAAGTGAATGTGTACAGTGGACAATTAGGAAAGCTTTAAAAGTTGTACTGTAAAAGATATTTAATGCCTTAGAAAGTTGTCAAAGCATTATTACTAAGTTTAAAAATAAAATAGGTTGCAAAACAGATGGTTACTACTTTAGCTTAAAAAAAAATAAAAAATTTAATTAAAAAGTCTTAGGTGTAGGATTGAGGGAGTAAACTCTAAAATACTAACTGTGGTCATTTGGGGGGGGTTGGCATTATGGATGATTTTATTTTCTTCCTTTTTGTTTACCTGCATTTTCTAGATTTTCCACACTGCATGTGTATTGCATTTTATAAAGGCGAAAATATCACCCATTATCATGGAACCCAGGAGACCTGTCAAACCTCATCACGTATGAGACCTTGAATGAGCCCCTAGATCTCTTTCCAAACCTTTGAATTTCTCTTCCTCGAACTTCATCCTTCTCCCCTTGTCTTTCCTTTCCCTACTTTAAAATACTGTCAATGATTCTTTACTTTTTGGAAACCATGTCCCATGAGCTCCAGCATTGCTGGACTTTTGAACAGTTATGTGTTGTATGTTGCTTGCATCCAGTAACTATTTATTGAGTGGCAGGTACTTTGCTGGGCACAAACCATACCAAGAGGTGGAAGACATTCCTGAGTGCTAATACTCTAGGAGAAGAGATGGATATTCAAAATATTGTACTGCAATATAATATATGCTCTACTTAAAGTATGAGTGAGGCAAGGGGTTGTAAGACCACAGAGGTCAGTGGTGACTTCATAGAAAAGTAACATTGAGTTGGACCCTGAAAGGAAGAGCAGAGGAGTCTGCAGTTATCGAATGTTTGTTATGACCAGGCTCAGTGCTAGGGAGTTCTTGTACCTTCTCTCATATCACCCTCACAGCAATCTCATTAGGTTGATTATCAGGCATCCTCTTCCTCCCCCCCCCCCTTTTTCTAACACAATGTAGAACACTAAAGGTCAAGAGGGTCGAGGAGTTTACCCCAGGTCACTGCACTGGTCACTCCTCGCCTTGCCCTGTTTTGCTCTGTATTGCAGGATACTGACCCCTGCAAACTCCATTTCCTGGGCTCCATGGCCAACTGGTTCAGCCAACTGGGAGGCTGGAGGGTGGGACTTAGGATAAAAGGTACTTCTTCCTTCCCTCCCAGTTTAGGGTATGTAGGTCAGCACGGGCTGTGTCTCCTCCTTGGTTCCCTCCCCCCTCCCCTGCCCTGGACCATCCTTCTTCTGTGGTCCCAGTTCCCACCAGAGGCCACTAGAAAGGGGCTCTAGTAACTCACCTCCCTGTGCCTCTCCTGTCCAGAGGAGGTAGCAGCTTCCTACAATGCCTAGCCCTGCTCAGCCTCAGCATCTCCTGTTTGGCCTTATAGCTCCTCCAACACCTTTGTAACTAGCTCCCCGTATTAAATCCCTCCTAGAACTACTTAATGTGGGCTCCGTTTTCCTGAATAGACCCTGACACCTATAGTCACACTGCTAAAAGTTGGCTGAGCTAGGATTTATACTCGTGGCTCTTGGACTCCAAAGTCTTCAAAGATACGAGCCCACGTTTACTGAGCACTTACTAAGTTGCAAGGTCGCTAAATGGATCATCTCATTCAATCCTCCCAACAACCCTGTGAAGTGGGTGCCATTAGGATCTCCCATTGACAAGAAAATAGATGACCGCCCAGGAAATACAGCAACTTGCCCAAAGCCACAGAGCAAGTAAGTGGGAGGAGGAAGAACTGGCCCAGGCAGGTTGAGTCCAGGGCCTGTGTTCTGGTGACTGCAGGTTGGACAGGAGGGAGCAGAGGGGTGAGGGAGATACTCTAGAGAGGTGGGTGTCAGGTAAGGGCACAGAGAAAAGCGCAACTGTCCTCGGGGAAGTCCGTTGACCTTGCAGCAGTCCAGTTCCTCAGCTATAACTTGAGGGGAGGTCTGGCTGCCAAGACCCCACCTCAGTCAACACCAGCCCCATCACACTGAGCACGTGTGAGAAAAGAAAGCTTGCTTTTGCCTCTGATAGAAGAAAAGATGCTAAGAAATCTCAAGTGCAGCGTTAAATGACCTAGCATTCCCCTGTCACCCTCATGTCCACGGTCCCTCTCCCCAGTCATCCTTCCTCAAGTGGGAAAAGCCAACAATCCCTTTGGAAAATCCACCCATCCTTCAGAGTTGAGCTCCCTTGGCATTTGCACACTGCAGGGAATTCAGGTTGCTCTGACTCTAATTAGCAGGTGCTAAGCAGTTTCCACATTTCGTAGTAAATATGTCAAAACACAAAATCCATTCATTCTTTCCTCCTCACCCTGCCCCCTACCACTCCTCCTTTAAAACAGGCTTATGTCTCTTAGCTGCCTCAGCCAAGAAGCGTTTTTCTTCAGCACGAATGGAAGTGGCATTAACCCGAGGATTCTGGCAGTTTCGCAATCCTTTTCAAACTGTCATCCACCCTCCTGGTCATTCAGGCATCTGCTCATCCGTTCATTCAATTGCCCGCGCTGGGGCCAGCACTGACGTGGTGCTGCGGGTTTTACCCCGGTTGCTCAGCTGGCACCACCAGGGATCCCATGGAGAACCTGGGAGAGACACCCCATTATCACCCAGGGCTCAGCCGAGGTTATAGGGTCCCACGGAGCCTCGGGGGAGTCATGCACTTAATTTCTACCATCTCTCTCGCCCTCCTGCTGGGGCGATTCCAAAACAACTCCTTCCATCAAGCAGCAGCTGCTCGCCGCCCCGCTGGGCTGCGCTCCCCGGCGCCGGCCCCCCTTCCCTCCGAGCCGGCGGGGATGGGGGAGCAGCATTTCCAGCCCCGGGCGCCGCCGCCCTCTCCTTCCCGCACCTCCCCGCAGCCTTCCCACGCGACCCCTCGCCCGGAACAAAGGAAGCAGGAAGCCGGGAGGGTGGGGCCGACGTTGAGACCTGTGTGCTGCCGGGTTTGTGTTACAACCTGGGAGCTTGGAATCGCGCCTGTTTCTCAAGGCCAAAATGAGGGACCTGGGGGTGGGACTGGGGAGAAACTTTCCCGTCTTAGTTTTTGTTTTGTTTTATTTTAACTAGGGTAACGCAAGGGTATAAAGATCCAAAATGGTTTTGAAGGCTGGAGGTTAGGTTTCACCCAGGAGGTCCCGTGGTGCCCTCCGCAGCCTTGACTTTGGCGGCCTTCATCCCCACGCTCTCTTTGAGGGGGGTGGGGGATGGAGGGGTTTCCAGACCTGAGTCTCAAAATGAGCATCATTAACCCCACCCAATGCCCACCAAAGCCAGTGATTTTGACCAACTCTGCCCCCCTTCCTTTGTAAGTAGCTCCGCCTGGCTGCAAGACACCCCCGCTGACCCCCTCTGTCCACTATTCCAATACATTCCACCTGTGATGCTCCTGGCTAGGACCTGAGGTCCAAAAAGGGAAAGGATTTGATCCTTGCCATTGATGAGCAGCTCCTGGCTGTAGGCAAGATAGATCTATCAACCCAATAATTTCAGGAGAGGAAATGGAGCTGGGGGTGGGGGGTGGTATGAAAGAGGACGTAGAGAACTACAGGATATCAGGGCTGCGGGGGCTTGGAAGCTCCACCGGCCCATGCTGCTCAGGATAAGACAACTGAGGCCCAGAGAGGTGGAGACTTGCCCAAGATCCCCCAGCCAGCCAGGGTTGAAGTAAGACCCCCCAAAGAAGCCTCCTGGTTTCTCAAGTTGAATATCTCCATGTTTCTGTCCACGTTGAGTAGGAGAACCTCAAATCCACAGTACCCCCTTAGACCCCTTACCCCCAGCCCCCCATTCTCCTCTTTGGCTTCTCAAAGGATTAACCCCACTCCCTTCTGCTATCAAATCCTCAAGGTTTTGATTCCAAAGTGCCTGGAGCACAGGCAAGCAGTTGCTAGAACCATGGCAAGAGGGCAGGCAAACGATGAGAAGTGCCAGCAAAATCATTTTCATTAATTTATACCATTTCACAGCCCCTCCAATCTGCCTGCTCCCTGCTGGTCCTGCCATGTTCTGACTGAGATTGCTGTTCTGTTTGTTTCTATTGTCTGAGAAATAAAATGGGTTTGATTACACCCCCAGTCTCTCATGAATGACTACATTTTTGGCTACCCACAAAGCAGAAGGCACCATCCCTCCCCCTATCACTGGCTTCTGGAAGAGGCCTGCTTGCCTCTGAGGGGGCCTGGGCCTCCGGACAACGCCGGCACCCCTCCCCTCTGCGGCTGGGTGTGGACTGGGGAGAGGGAGAGCAGGGTTACAGGGTAGGGTATAAAGGTTAGGCTGGTTTTTGTAAGTTTCAAAGAGGGGGAGGTAAAGGAGAGAAACTAACCTGTTTTGAGATCAGTCAACAAATAACACCCACTTGTGCCAGGCCCTGTTCTCTATGCTGGGGAGAGAGCAGTAAAGACGGGGGGACATAAACTCCTGCACATCTGGGCGAGGATGCTATGCACAATATTTAACAACTGGACCTGCACGGAAAACAACTAACTGTAGCCCTGAGACTGAGTCCCAGAGGACCCCTACTGTGCCGGGCTTTAACCCCTTAGGGGCTGAATGCTGATGTAGTCAGGGAGGGGGAGCCCCAAGGGAGGGGCTGCAATGCCCAGAGTGGTGGAGCCCCAGATAGGAGCTGCTCACCAACCAGCGCAGAAGAATTACGATATTACAGCAATGGTAAATGTCAGCCATGTTTGCAGAAGATCAGGTAAGGGGGTTAGGTAGGGACTGAGGCAAACTGTCCATAGTTAGGGGGCAGCTGCTACTCACATGGGAAGAAAGGGCCCAGTGATTCCAGATCTTCCCTTTTTTCAAGAGTTAGATCTGGAGTGAGTATGTGTGTGTCTGAGTGAGCTCTTTGATTGGATATATATCCAGCCTGAGCCAAAGAAAATGTATCTTTGTCCCCCACCCCCACCCTCAGAACTTCTAGTTTGATCCCACTGGCCTTAGGATACTAGGAATTATGCTGGACTTTACGGGTCATAATTGTAGCTAATTCCGACAACCCAGCCACAAAGTTTATGCTGTTTCCTCCTTTTGACAGAAAACTGAGAATCTGTTTTTTTATGGGGTGATAGGAACCTGTAAGGGTCTGGATAGGAGAGGGCTGCTAGGAACCCAGGTCTGCCTGTCTCCAAAGAGTAGAAAGGACCCCTTTGAGTGCAAAAATGTTTTCATGTGCTTATTGGCACCTGGCCTGTTGAAGGATGTGCCGGATTGCAGGCAGACCTGCAGAGGGACTGGCAGGGGATTGGAGGGAGGTGTGACTGAGCCAGGATGGCTATCAGAGTGGTGGGGAAGGGGTATAAATGGCGATGTAGAAGTGGGAATGGGTGGGTGCATTAGAGAGCCTCTGGAGTATATTCCAGGTAGAGGAATGAATGAATTCGGGTCCTCATGAGGGAGTCACAGACTCCAAAAGAAGATTCAGGGGGTGGGCTGAGGTTTTATTTTCCACATGCCTGGGGAAGGTCCACCTTCTCTGCTCTGGCTTCATGGAGATGGAGACTGTTCAGAGTTGAAATTGAAGTCTGGAGGACTTCGTGAAACTGGAGGTCAGGGAGAGTAGTTAGAAGGCTATTGCAATATTCTGGGTATGCATAAAAATATCCACAGCTGCAACTGACACAAGGAGAAATTCAGTGGTGGTGGTGGTGGGGTATTAAATACTAGAGTCCTTCTAGTAGAAGCCAGTGACTGATTTGGTATGGATGGAGTGGGAGGGAGAAGTTGCCCTGGCGAAACCCTCAGCAATACAGAAAATTGGGGAGAAGGGCTCAATTTTAGGAAGATGCTCTTAATGTGATGTTGGAAAAGTTGAGTTAGTTGCAGGAAACTGGGAAAGGTCATTTTTACTTTGCAGCTCTGCAGTACAGGAAGGGAAACTAGAACAGAAGTTTCCTAACTTTTTCCCAATCCATAGTAAAAATATACATTTAGCAATATGTACCCTTCCTACATGAGATGTACGGTACCCTGATTCTGTTCTATCCTATTCTAGTCTATCTTGTGACAGAATAGGGGAAGGGGGCAGAAATATTGGCAGAAATTCAACTATGCAACTGATTCCTTGACCCAACAGCGGGGAATGAATCCAAATTTGGACAGCACTTGAGCAGGGTGGAATGCATTGTGAGCGGCCAATTCTCATATTCACCACACACAGACATTAAGAAAGATAAAAAACCCAGGGCTAGAAACCGGAAAGGAAAGCATATTGGCAAGGAGGGGAGAATCAGGAGTGTCTGATGCTGCAGAGGAATCAAGGCAGGCAGGCTTTTAAAAGTCCATTTGGTTTGATAATTAGATCATCAGGGACTGTCCAGGAAACATTTTCAGGCAGGTGTGGAGGGGGAAGCCAGACTGCAAAACAGAATGGACAGGAGGAAACGAAAGAGGGGACTATACTTTAAGGGATACCAAGGTAGGATTTGTTTAAAGCCCTGCACACACCTGTGTGAGGAGGCGAGGCAGTGATTGGCAGTGTCTGAAAGGGATGTGCATGGGTGCACGGCGGGTGGTATGGAAAGCAAAGTCCCTGGGGAGATGCGAGAGGCTGGGGTGAGACAGGACAAAGAGCAGTGGCATAGGGTCACTTTGAGAAGGACGCAGGGTGCCTTTCTTTTCATATAGGAGGGACGGCGAGGGAATAGGTAAAGACAGACATTTACAGAAATGAAGAGGGAGTTGATGGCAAGAAGAAGGGGGAGATGATGGAATGTGAACGGCTGACCCCAATTTTCTCAGCAAAGTAGGAGGCAAGGTTGTCTGCTGAGAATGAGGTTGGCAACTTGATGAGAAGGGGAAATGTTTGGAACAGCTGCTAGGGAGTGTCAACAAGCAAGGAAATTAAAAAAAAGAAAAAGCTGAACAGTCAGAGGCGCAGTCTAAATGGCTTAATCTCTGAATTTTTCCTTTGCTGGCTTGGAGGGTCTCTCCTTCCTTCTTTAGATACTTCCAGGGCAGAAGATACCACCCACCACCCCCCGTCCCCACCCCAGGGTGTCACTTCAGGCTCCATTACCACAAGGGCTCATGGAATGTTGTTGATTTCCTGCTAAATGGCCAAAGAACACAAACCATTAAATCCTGCATTTGTTTTTTTTTTTAGTTTCTTGCCTCTAGGCTTTCTAAAATGAGCTGCTTCTTTTAGATTTCTGATTCTACTTCTAATAGATCTCTTGACAGCACAGCCTAGCCCATCTGGACCAATCAATCAGCCTTTATCATCAACTGGGTATTTTTCTCCCTTCTTCCTTTCCTGGGATTCTCAATCCTGTCTAAGCATTGGAATTGCCTGGGGAGAGTTAAAAATACTAATGCCAGGTTCCACTTCTGGAGGTGGATTTAATTGGTCTGGGCTGGTGACCCGGGCAGCTCTAAAATCTCCCCAGATACGTCTAATGTGTCAGCCAAAGATGAGAGTAACTGACTCCCTTGCTACCAAAGTGTGGACCACAAGTACCAGCACTGGCCTGGGAACTTGTATAATCTCAGGCCCATCCCAGACCTGTGGAATCAGAAAATACTGGACCCCGGGTGATTCATATGCATATGAATATTATGCATATGCATAATAAGGACCCCGGGTGATTCATATGCATACGAATATTGACTCCCTATAATTGCTATGCGGGGGAGCAGGGATATAAAGATGACCTGCTCATGTGGAAGATCTCTCTCAAACTTGCCTTCTACTGGGGAGAAGGAAATGGAGGTATGTGGCCATAATAGGGCAGACAGCATTTGGTGAGTGCTCAGGAGCATGGCCAGGGATGAAGGAGGGACATAAGGAGGCCTCGAAGAGGATGTGACATGAGAGGCAGAGCTTGGAGGAAGTTAGGGTTGGGCTGGTCAAGGAAAAGGGGAAGAATGTCGAAGGTGGAAGAAAGCCCTTTGCAAGGGAATCAAAGGCCCAGAGCCATGGGATGTACTGGGGGTACAGCAGGCATAGGGTTTGGCCAGAGTGCCCAGCAGGAAGTCAAGGAAACCAGACTGAAGGCTGCCAAGAGGTTAGGTCCAAATCCCAGCGGTCCCTGACTGCCGCTATGCTGGAGACATTTGCCTTTTTACCCTGGCAATGGGAAGCAGGAGAGTGAGCTGCAGAGAACTCATTATTACATGGGATCATTGGGTCAGGGGGTGGGCTGCATGCTGCCCCCCCATCTCTTCACTGAAAGGAGCAGCTTCAGGGGATGGGGGGTGGCACGTTGGACCTTCTCAGGAGCCTCTGGTCCTGCCCTCCCACCTCCTGGCACTCCCCACGTGTGTACCTTCCTCATGTCAACCATCATCTGTGCCTGTGCAAATGCCGGGAGTGCCCCTGTCCCCCAGTTCTCTGGGGAGCGCTTGCCCATTCTCCTGGCACCAGCTTGAAGTTCTTCTTTCTCATCTATGAAGCTGCTCTCTTCTGACTCACTCCAGCAGAGGTGACCCTCCCTCCCCCTCTTCTGCCCATGCTGTAACCAGAGCATCTCTCCAGCATGAACAACCATTTATTCCCACACTTGTCTCTCTTGTTCAGGTCAAGAAGGAACCATATCTTATTTATCTTTGCATTCCTAGGGCTAGCACAATACTTGGCACATCACAGGTGCTCAAAAAATAGCTGCTGAATTTAATTATGTTTAATGAGCCTTTTGAAAGAACACTGGACTTGGAGCGAGGAGCCCAGAATCCAAAATCCAGCTCTACAAACCAAAGAACAAGTCACCTGTTGTTTCTGAGTCAGCCTCTGCATCCATATGGGAAGTAGGAGGTAATAACTTCTATATCATAGTTTTGTCCTGAATACTCTATTATATGCCTGGAACATAATAAATGTACTTCCATCCTGTACACTTACCTGGCCCATAATTCATTGTTCAGAGTCTTTCTTCCCTGCCAGGCACATCACTTATCCTCTTTAGGTCTTGATTGCCTTACATCTTAAATGAGGAGGTATCTCTTTCTCAAAACATATTATTCTATAAATAACAAAACCTGATAACCTATCTAGCATTAGGGTAGGTAGTGGCAACTGGGGAATAACAATTTAAAAAGGGAAAGAGGCACATGCTATACCTTGGTTCTGTGTCTACCGTTTCTCCACAGGTACGGGCAAAGAGAAAGGTGAGGAGACCTGGAAAAGCGGGTCTAGGAAAACTACAGAGCCTGTGTCATAAGTTTGACATTTTTTTGTGGCTCTCTGTGGCAAGAAAAGGCTGCTACATAAGAGACCCGGAAGAAAAGTGTGCCTAGGTGTCTAATGAGACACGATTTACCAACCACATTGGAGAGACCTCCGCATGTTTTGAGTCCTCGGGTCTTGGTAAGTTCCTTTGTCAGCCTGTTGCTGGTGAGGGTGTTTCTTACCCTAGTGACCACCCAAGATGGCGCAACTCCTGTGCTCCCTTCCCACAAGTGGGCCAGGTAAGGCGGCCTCCTGGTGGAAGCCAGACTGGACTGGGCTGGGCCCTGCACAAGGGAAGCCCCCAAGCTGAGAGAGACCCACAACTGCTGTAGCTATTACTCTGGGGTGAAGTGAGGGTGTACAGAGAAAGGTAGATGAATGAATGCTGGTGGGTTGAATCAAACTGGGTCTTCCATTCTCCTAGGGGCAATACTCCTCTCCTCCCTCTGTGCTTTTGGAAAGCCTTCTCTGTCCTGCCTTGAATGCCTTAGCTTGGTCAGTGTCAGGTCAACTTCAGGTCTACCATAGGTGTCTCCTCTTGTGAGAAGCCCTCTCTGAGCCTCCGGCCTGGGCTCCCATTGCACTCGGCACAGTTCTTAGAGCTTACCACCCTGGGTTGTAATTGCCCCACCTGCAGTCACAAGACTGAAAGGCAACAGCTGTGTCCTAGTTCTAGTTCACTTGTCATATCCAGAATCCTCAGGACAGTTATGGCACAAAGCAGCTGCTCAATAAACATTTGTTGAATGAATGAATTGGAAATTTTATTCCACTATTGTGGGAGAAAGATAAACCAACTTGATATCACAGTTTAAGTAAAATCCACCCACCAGCTTCTATAAGATATCCTGTGGTCTGTGAAGCTAGAACTTCATTTCCTATGCTTTTTAATAACCACACAGCCAAACTTTAAACAACAGTCCTCCAACTTCAGTGAAATTTGGGGATGATGTCCAAATGCACTGCAAAATGGACTCACATTTTTTGAAGATTTTCAACAATAAAAGTTATAAGGTTAGCCACAAATCCACTGGAGAATTAACCATAAACTTACCTCCCTCCTGTCCTTTCTCCCTCCCCCAATCTCTTCCATTCTCCAAACATTCTGGTTAATTGAGACTTTACCGCAATCCATTAATGTGTAAGAAAGTGAATGAATATATCTGTGACTGGAAAAGGGTGTCAGAAGGAAGAATTTCTTCCTCCTCTATGGTCCACATGCATTCATTGCTATTTCCCAGCCTGAAAAATAATGAGAAAGGTATGTCAGATCAGCCACAGGCTGAGAAATAGATCCCCTCTCAGCAAAATATTTGCCCATGGCCTTGAGATCCCCTCTCAGCAATTTGCCCATCGTCTTGAGCAAGTTGCCTCACCCCTCCGGTTCCTGCTTTCTCACGTCCATCTGGGAAATAAGGTCTGCTCTTCCCTCTCTTCCCCCTAGGAATGAGAGTTAGTGGTTCTGCATGTGTTAGAGGAAAAGGAAAGACTCATAATAGTCCTTCCAGATGCCCTTGGCACTTCCAGGTAAAAACTCAATTCAATCAACTGAGAGAAGTTTTGTAGAGTGACTGTTCCCAGGTGGGTAACTCCCAAGCCCAGCCAAATCTGGGCTCGATTGCAGAAAGGCCACAGGGCCAAGCCCAGAGAGGTTGGCATTGAGAGGACTAAGTGCTAGAAAGAAGTAAACACATCCCTGCCCTTCCTTAATGCTATAATCCAGTCCAACTCTCCAAGGCAAGCTATACTGGGTCTTAAAACACAGCAGGGCGATTTGAAAAGCAATGAAAAGGAGCAAGGGAAACTGAGCGGGAAGGAGAGTTGCGGTAGCTCTCTCATTGCTGTACTTTCATGCACACCTCCACCGGGAGAGTGCCCTTAACTGCCTTTGTACCTACTCATCCCCACTTGCCCACTCAAGGAAGGAGCCTCTCTGGGGCTCCTTCTCTGGCTCTCCCAGGCATCGCTAGTCACCCCTCCTGAGTGGTCCTTTGCACAGTGTTTGCAACCCTGGTCCAAGGTATGCATCACGTTGTCTTATGGTTGCTTCTCACCACACTTGTCTCTTGCACTGGACTCTGAGCTCCCCACCTTTTCTCCACATTCCCTGAGCTTGGCATCCAGTTGTGTTCAATTAGTGTCTACTGAGTGAATGGTGGCACTGATTCTCGTGCTGCCACCAGACCAGCTGGACCATTTTTCATCTTTAAATCATGATCTTTGGGGATGGAAGATCCCATAAGAGGTCATCAAATGTATCCCCTCATTGACCAAGACTGATGAGACACCCACTGGGACTCACTGAGATCCTATCGATCTTTGACTCTGATCCTCAGCATAATTTTGCCCCAAACGATCTTGTCCACCCTTAGTTAGCTCCACCTCCCTTTTTGTAAAACCTGCCTTTTTATAACATTTTTATTAGTCAAACAATAGCCCATAATTTTTTATTATGGAAAATTTCAGACACATATTGAAGTAGAGAGCACAGCAGAACAAACCCCCATGTATTCCCATCACCCAGCTTCAGCAATTGTCAACCCAGCCTCAGTTTATCCATAATCACTGGATTGTTTTGAAGCAAATACCAGCCATCATGTCAAATAAACACGTTTTGACTTGAATTGCATTGATAGGAAGGATGAAAATAAATTTAAATCTAGGAGGAGTCTCTCTTAATGGGTCACTGCCCAGTTAAGAGTTTGGCTTTCGGGAGTTGGGGGGAGTAAGGAGAGAGGGAAGAGCTTTGAAATAACTTCATATAGTCCTCCAAAACCCCAAACTGATGGTTTTTGCAGGCACATAGTCAGTGGATGCCAGAAGCAAGATACAAGGCAATGAGTATTACATAGAATTGCACAGCATTGATTTTGCAAAGCCCAGACCCTCTGGGCTCTGTCTGGAACAAGGATGAGCAAGAGGCAAGAGCAGCTCAACCAGCAGAGACCCAGGACTAACCCCCAGATTGTCTTTATTTTCTGTGTTAAACAGCTGTATTCCACTCAAAGACACACTTCCTCCCCCCAGCCTCACTCGCCCACACCCTGCAAGCATAGACGCCAGAGCGGCAGACGCCTCCCTGCCCCCACGCCCGCTCTGTCACCTGCAGCCACCTGGCTTTCACGGTTGTTTTCTAAACACATTGAAGAACTCAGAGCCCCAGAACTAGAAAGCTTCCCTTTCTAAAGTACCACGTTGCTCCACAGAGGCTTAAATCTGTAACTCCTGGAGGGTTCACTACGGGATGAATCAAAATATACAACCCAAACTCACTCAATGTGTCAAAGCGCTCCTTTTGGGGTGTCAGGTTAA
This sequence comes from Bradypus variegatus, assembly GCA_004027775.1. NCBI lineage: Eukaryota > Metazoa > Chordata > Mammalia > Pilosa > Bradypodidae > Bradypus > Bradypus variegatus. The sequence continues at coordinate 13,281 of PVKY010008696.1, forward strand.
GAAGCGTTAAAGAACACTGCATAATGGCCAATGCTGTTTGTGCTGATGGTTATTAGCTCTGTTTATAAGCTTAAGATCTCTTATTGAGTAAACTTTTCTGCCCACACAACACTTTGCACTGCTCAGGTGTCAACCTGTCAATTGCAAAGCACTAAGCACACAGTACTTACACCTGAGGAAAGTGCAAGGTATGTTTATCATACATCTTGGACAGAGAGGGAAAGGAAAGATGGAGAAAGAACTAACACGTTTATTGAAAGACCCCTTCGTGTACTTCATACACTGTACAATGTGTTGTCTACTTAAGTTTTCATAACAAATATATTTTTATTTGTTCCACATTACACATAGAAGATACTGAAGTTCAGAGGAGTTAATGAATTTTCCAGAAGCCACACAGCTAGTAAGTGCTAGAGCCTGAATTTCTAACCCAGGTTTTTCTAACCACCAAACCCACACTACTGTCTTTAGGCTAGAATTCCCCAGAATTTCCAAGTATGAGAAACCTTTCTTTTAAATTATTTTTTAACTTTTCATTTTGCAATAATTTTCCTACTTACAAAAAAGTTGTAAAAACACCACAATACCTT
>PVKY010008697.1:0-13862 GCA_004027775.1 Bradypus variegatus
CTGATTCAATTTCTTTACCAGTAATTGATTTGTTGAAATCTTCCATTTCTTCTTGAGTCAGTCTAGGTAGTTTGCATGTTTCTAAACATTTGTCTCTTCCATCTAGGTTGTCTAATTTATTGGCATACCATTGTTCATAGTATCCACTTATGGTCCTTTTTATTTCAGCTGGGTCAGTAGTAATATCCCCTTTTCATTTCTAATTTTCATTATTTGTGTCCTCTTTCTCTTTTTCATCAGTCTAGCTAAAGGTGTGTTGATTTTGTTGATCATTTCAAAGAATCAACTTTTGTTTTTTTTTATTCTTTCTACTGTTTTTGTTTGTTTGTTTTCTACTTAATTTATCTCCACTCTAATCTTTGCTATTTCCTTCCCTCTGCTTGCTTTGGGTTTAGTTTTCTCCTTTTCTCGTTCTTCCAGTTTTGAGGTTAGGTCTCTGATTTGAAGTCTTTTTTTTTAATGTAAACATTTAGAGCTATAAATTTCTCTCACAGCACTGCCTTCACTGCCTCACGTAAGTTTTGGTATGTCATATTTTCATTTTCTCTTGCCTCAAGATATTCCCTAATTTTGTTTCTGATTTCTTCTTTAACCCATTGGTTGTTTAATAGTATGTTTTTTAATTTTCACCTATTTGTGAATTTCCCCTTTCTCCCTCTGTTATTGATTTCTAGTTTCATTCTGTTGTGGTCAGAGAATATGCATTGTATGATTTCAATTCTTTTGGATTTATTGAGACTTTTTTGGGCCCAACATATGGTCTATACTGGAGAGTGACCCATGTGCACTTGAGAATAATGTGTGTTCTGTTTTCGTTGGGTGCAGTGTTCTATATATGTCTCTTATGTCTACTTGGTTCAGTGTATCATTTAATTCCTGTGCTTCCTTACTGACCTCCTGACTAGCTGTTCTATCCATTACTGAGAGTACTGTGTTCAAGTCTCCTACTATTAACATAGGACCATAAATTTCTCCCTTCAAATCTGTCAGTACTTGCTTCATATATTTTGGGGCTCTGCTGTTAGGTGCATATATATTTATAATTGTTACATCTTCCTTTTGAGTTTTCCCCTTTGTCAGTATGTAGTGGCCATTTTTGTCCTTTGTAAATGATTTTGATTTAAAGTCTATTTTATCTGATATTAGCATAGTAGCCGCTTCAGCTCTCTTTTGGTTACTGCTTGCAGGGTAGTTTTTCCATCCTTTCACTGTCAACATACTTGTCTCTTTGACGTTAAGGTGAGTCTCTTGCAGACAGCACATAGTTGGACCATGCTTTTTTATCCATTGTGCCACTCTCTGCCTTTTGACTGGAAAGTGTAATCCATTTACATTTAAAGTGACTAATGATAACACAGGCCTTTCTTCTGTCATTTTGCTGTTTAGCCTTTGTACATCTTATACCTTTTTTGTCCCTTGCTTCCATTCAAGTCATTTTTATATTTATTTCCTTCTTGTGTTGTACCATACCGAGTGACTTCTCATTTATATCTGGATATATTTTTCATCTGTTTTCCTTGTGGTTACCATAGGGTTAAAATTTAACATCCTAAATATATAGCCTTCATATTTGTTTTGATACCAACTTAACTTCAATAGCATATTGAAACCTGCTGAATATTCAGCATTAAATCTAGATGCTAGCTCATGTACTTTTCCTATAACCCTTTGTCCCCCACCATTTTTTTGCTTCTTACCACTTTGTACATTGTATGTCCAAAAACATAGATTTATCATTACTTTTTATGCATTACATTTTAGCACCTGTAGGAAGTAAGAACTGGAGTTACATACTAAACCATACAATACAATAATACTGGTATTTATAATTACACAAGTGGTTATGTTTACTGCAAGTCTTTATTTCTTTATGCTGCTTTGATCCACTGCCCAGGGTCCTTTCCTTTCAAGCTGAAGAGCTCCCTTCGGCATTGCTTTAGGACATGTCTGGTGGCGATGCCCTCCCTCCGCTTTTGCTTATCTGGGAATGTCTTAATCTCTCCCTTTTTGAAAGAGAATGTTGCTGGATATAAAACTCTTGGCTGGCAGTGGTTTCCTTCAGCATTTTAAGTATTTCCACCCACTGCCTTCTTGGCTCCTGGGTTTCTGATGAGAAACCAGCCTGTCTAATTGGGACTCCTTTGTACGTACAAACGCTGCTTTTCTCGTGTGGCTTTCAGGACTCCCTCCTTGCCCAGTGCTTTGGTAGTGTGATCAGTGTGTGACGGGGTGTAGCTTTCTTCACATTCATCTTGTTTGGTGTTCTCTGTTTTGTGAATATGCATATTCACGTCTTTTGCTGAGTTTGGGAAGTTCTCTGTCACTATTTCTTTGACGATTCCTTCTGCTCCTTTCTCCCTTTCTTCTGGTATTCCAGGAATGGGTATACTGGTGTGCTTGGTGGTGTCCTAGAGGTATTTTAGGCTACTTTTGCTTTTAATATTTCTTTTTCCTTTATTCACCTCAACCTGACTCATTTCAAGTATCTTGTCTTCTAGTTCATTGATTCTTTCTTCTGCCAGCTCCAGCCTGCTCTTGAAACCTTCCTGGGCAATTTTTCATTTCATTGAATTTGGTCTTCAACCCCAATAGTTCTGCTTTGTTCCTTTTTAAAATTTCTGTCTCTTAGACTCTTTTGTTGTCCAGTGTTTTCCTGATATCCTGTAGTTCTTTCTCTGTACTCTCCTTCATCTCCTTGAGTGTTTTAAAGATCATTTTTTAAAAGGCCTTGTTTGGTATGTTCATATTCTCATCTCATTCATTGGTGTTTTCTGTATCTTTATCCTCTTCCTTTCGGATGGGCCATCATTTCCTGTTTCTTTGTTTGTCTTGTACTCTTCTGTTGTAAGCTGTACATTTTTATATTTTTATATGTTAACTCTGGGATTTACTCCCTGGGATGTCTGTTTCTTGGTTGTGTAACCAGCTGGTGATAAGACCAGCGTTTTCCTGAGCTCCAGTCAGGAAAGTCTAAGGTCTGTCTAAGGCCCCTGCAGGGTGCAGGACTTTCCCTGTCCCGTTGGGCCTCTGTCTTGCCCTGGGCTTTTGCTCATTAGTTTTGGAGTCCCCCTGTTTACAGGGGTTACGTTTTCCTGTTTTCCCCAGGGGACAAACCTCCCTTTCCCATGTGTCTGAAGCCACAGGCCTTTGTCTGCTGCTCTAGTGTTTTACACTCTCGTTGTTGACTGACGCTGCTCTGCCTGGAGGGCAGATTCTAGGAGAAGGGTCACCCCGGGAAAGATGTTCCCGTTTCCGTCTTTCCAGCCAGAACAGGGCCGGGGACCGACAAGGGGCGCAGGTGGCTCCAGCGAGCCCTGTGGGCGGGTTGGGAGGGTCTCCGCGTAACTGGCCCCACAGCCCTGAGGATGCGTGGGGGAAACACTGCTTCCTTTAGTGTCCACCACCTCCGGCCCTGTCTGGGGAGGGCTGGACAAAGGCTGCCCTCAGTGCCGGGACCCCGCGATCCGAATTCACGCATCAGGAGCCGAGCTCAGGGATCGGCCGTGCGCCCTGTTCTGTCGGCTGCAGGCAGCCAGTGACTGGGCTCCGCTGTGGCCATGAAACGGGGTGGCCGCTGTGGCCGCTGCTCGGAGAGGGCAATTTCCAGTTCCTGACGTAGCTTAGCTGCCTCTTCCTCCCACTCTTCCTTGGAGGCCGCTCCTGCTCTTCCGGTCTCCGGAGTGTCCATGTTGCTGTTTCCGACAGTTCCTGCCTGTTCCGTGCTTGCTCTGGAGGGAGGACTGAGTCCCGGAGCCCCTACTCTGCCATCTTCCCCCCGACTTTTAAAAAAACAGCTGCACATAGAGGTGCCTTAAAGTCTTCCACTTTGTGGGTTTTCTCTCTCTCCTTTTAGTTTTGTCAGTATTTGCTTTATCCATTTTGAGGCTGTGTTTTTATGTGCAATATTAATATAGAATTTTATTTCTTCTTAGTGAGTTGAACCTGTTATTAGTAAGAAATAGCCCTTTTTGGTTTTCAGTGATGCATTTTTCCCTGAAGTCTACTTTGCCTGATACTAATTTAGCTACATCAGCTTTCTTTTGGGGTTTGCATGATATAAAATTTTCTATTCTTATTTTTTCCAACTTGTATATCCTTATGTTTTGTGTTTCCTATAAATGGCATATAGTTCGACTTCATATAATTTTGTTTTTATTTTTTTCCAGGCTGATGATGTTTGTGACTTAATTGAAATATCGTTCCATTTCTGCTTAATGTAACGTGGTAAATTTGAGTTAGATTTTCTTACTTGCCTTTTTGTCCTTCTGTTCTAGTTTCTTTCTCCCTTCTTTCAGACTAAATGCTTTCAATATTCCATGTCCTCTGCCCCGTTTGCTTGAAAGCTGTGCTCTTATGATGTTATCGTAGTGGTCTTAATAAGTCTCCTGTTTATACTAATTAGCACTTTTAGTCTCTTGCCATAAATTCAGTGGCCTTAGGGTACTTCACCCTGTTTACCTCCTCCCAACTCAGATATCACTGCTATCATGTATTTTAATTGTGTGTATATTTAAAATTGCACAATATGTTATAATTACAATTCTATAATCAGTATTCACTAAAACAATATTTTGTTTTATGTTATCAAGAGTTAATTTATCAGAATATTTCCAAGCTCTTATCCCTGCTTGAATCTTGGAGCCATGAGCATTTTCCTTCTGCTGAAGGAAAGCTCTTTAGTGTTGCTTTCCCTGTGGATCTGTTGGTGTTGTCATCCCTTCCTTGGGTTTGAAGATGTTTTGAGTGCATATGAGAGTTTGGGTTGGCAGCTGGTTTGCATTGGTGCGTCAGTGCTCTCATGCCACTGTCATCTGATTCCTACTGATGCTGTTGAGGCCAACTTTCACCCAACAGTTTCTCCTTGTAAGTAATCTGATTTTTTTCTCTAGCTGATCTTAGGATCTTGTCTCTGAATTTGATTTTCAGTAAATGCTTTCCTGTTTTAGGGTCATAGGTCTTTCGAACCCATAACTTAATTTCCTAAATTAGATTTTTAAAATCCTTAGCAAGAGTTCTTCATGTTTTGCTTCCAGTTCCTTCTTTCTTCTCCCCTCCTGGGACTCCAGTTACATGCACATTGGAACCTGTCCTGAACCCAACCACTCACCGTGTCTTGCTGTATTATCCCCCTGTTCCGGTTTGCTAGTGCTGCTGTTTTGCAAAACACCAGAAATGGATTGGCTTTTATAAAGGGGGTTTATTTTGTTACAGAGTTACTGTCTTAAGGCCATAAAGTGTCCACTTGTTATAATGCATCAACAATAGGGTGCCTTCACTGGAGAAAGGCCATTGGCATCTGGAAAACCTTTGTTGGCTGGGAAGGCACTTGGCTGGCATCTGCTTGCCCCCAGGGTGCATTTCAAAATGGTGTTCTCCAAAATGCTGTTCTTGGGGCATTTTGTCTTCTCCTAGCTGCAACGCCTTGTCAAAGTATCAGTCTCAGTTGCTCTGAGATCCCTCTGTTGTGAGCTCTTTTTATAGGACACCAGTGAACTAATCAACACCCATCCTGAATGGATGGGACCACATTTCCATGGAAACATTCAATCAAGAGGTCACAAACTAATCAAAGGTGTCACTCACATTTGGGTGGGTCACATCTCCATGGAAACAGCCTAATCTAAAGATTCCAACCTAGTCAACACTAATACATCTGCCCCCACAAGATTGCATTTTTTGGGGGGGACATAATATATATAAACCACACACCCTCCTTTTCCTTTTGACCTAACTTCCAGTTCACTAATTCTATCTAAAGCTCTGTTGAATATGCTCTGCTGTTAAACCCATACACTGAGTTTTGAGTTGTAGTTGTATTGTTGTAAGGGCTAGAATTTCAAATTGACACTTCTTTTGAAACTGCTACATACATTTTTATAGTTCCCAGTTCTTTGTGAAATTCTTATCTTGTCCTTTATTTCTTTGTACATAGTACACATAGTTATTTTGAAGTCAATGTCTGATCAAGCTCCCAAAATTGGAACCTCTGTATTGTTTCTATTGCCTATTGGTTCTGCTGGTTCTCAGGAATTTTCTTCTTGTGTGCCTGGTTATTTTTTATTGTGGGCTAGACATTTTTCTCTCTGTGTGGGATGCTACCCTTTCTTACCTGGCTGACTTATTTTCCTAGGGCTGCTGTAACAAATTACCACAAACTTAGTGGCTTGAAACAACATATTTTTTTTTACAATAGCGTGTAAAATAATAAAATATCTAGGAATAAACTTAACCAAGGTTATAAAAGACTTGAATAGTGAAAACTACAAAATACTGCCAAAAGAAAATTTAAAAGACCTAAATGAATGACAAGACAGCCTTTGTTCATAAATTGGGAAGGTTGACATTGTTAACATGTCATTATTATGCAAATCAATAACAAATTCAATGCAATCCCTGTCAAAATTCAAGCAGCTTCTTTTTTGCTGAAATGGAAAAACGAAGCTTGAAATTTATGTGGACTGCAAGGGGCCCTGAATAGCCAGAACAATTTTGAAGAACAAGAACAGGGTTGGAGTACTCACACTTCCCAATTTAAAACTGTACTACAAAGGGACAGTAATCAAAACAGTGTGGCACTGGCACAAAGACAAATAGATCAGTGGAACAGAACTGAAAGTCCAGAAATAGACACACACATCTAAGGCAAGTTGACTTTCCATGGGTTCTAAGCACATGCAGTGGGGAAAGGATGGTCACTTCAACCAGGGGTGTTGGGAAAACTGGAAATCCACCTGCAGAAGAAGGAAGTTAGACCCATACCTCACACCGTGTACAAAAATCAACTCAAAATGGATCAAGAACTCAAATATAAAAATGAAAACTATAAAACTCCTAGAAGATAACATAGAGGCCAATCTTCATGACCTGGGACTTGACGATGGCTTCTTAGACAGGACACCATAAGCAGAGCAACAAAAGAAGCAGTAGTTAAATTTGATTTCATCAAAATTAAAAATGTTAGTGCATCAGTGAAAATTATCAAGAAAGTGGGAAAACAGCCTACAGGATGGGAGAAAATAGTTTCAAACCATATATTAGATAAGGGCTTAATATCCAGAATATAAAGAACTTGTACAATGCAACAACAAAAAAGAGAAACAACCCAAGTATAAAATGGGCAGAGGACTTAGATGGACATTTCTCCAAAGAAGATACACGAGTGGCCAATAAACACATGAAAGATGTTGAAGTCATTAGTCATTAGGGAAATGCAAATCAAAACCATAATGAGATACCTCTTCACACATACGAGGATGGTTACTATTTGGAAAAACAGAAAATAACAAATGTTAGAGAAGATGTGGAGAAATCAGAACTCTAGTGCATTGTTGGTGGAAAAGGAAAATGGCACAGACACTGTGGAAAACAATATGATGGATCCTCAAAAAGTTAAATATAGAATTACCATATGACCAGGCAATCCCACTTCAAGATACATTCCCAAAGAGAGTGCAAAAAGGGCTGCAAACAGATATTGTGCACCAGTTTGCAGTGTTATTCACAACAGACCCAAACTGGAAACCACCCAAGTGCCTGTCAACGAATGAACGGACGAACAACATGTGGTAGATACACACGTAAGAAAGCATGAGATTAGGAGACAAGCTGCACAGTGGAAGGACCCTGGAAACATTATGCTCAGTGAAATACCAGGATGCATTAGGGGAAAGCTGCAGGATAGCGCTTATAAGAGGACCAGAAGTAGTGAATTCGCAGAGATAGAAGGCGGATTAGTGGTTGGGGACAGGATGGGGGACAAGGGAAAGGGAGAGGGGAAAGGGGGAGTGTTTGTAAATTTTTTTAAGAAAGGGAAAACCACCCAGATATATACTCTCTCTCAGTTCGGAGACCAGAAGTCCCCAGTGCAGCAGGGCTGAGACCCCCTGGCGTCTGGGGCTCTGGGCCCACGGTGGCCACCTCACCGTGTGTTGCCCCCGCGGGTGGGCGTGAGATCCTGGCAGCACCTTCTCCATGGCTCCTAGGCGGTGGCCGTGAAGGTGGCCGCACCCCAGCCTCCCCCTCCCGGGACTGTTCCTCCGTGGGGGGCTCCTGGGCTTTCTGGTGGGTGCGTGGCAGCCAGGGGCGGCCCTGGGGCGCCCTGCGAGGAGGCCTGGAGCTCCCGGAGCCGCCTCCTGCCTCAGCCCAGCACTGGTGTCGGGAACTCCTGCCCCGCCGGGCCTTGGCCTCACTCGAGGTTCTTTGGTTTTGTTTATGGCTGCACCCCTGACAGAGACCCCCGCCCACCCGGCGGCCGCAACGCCTTCTGTCCCTGCAAGTTTGTTCTGGATGTTTCGTCCGTCCCTGGAGTCTGGCTTATTTCATCCACATGTGCCCTCCATGCCCGGCTGCGCTGCCTCCCACGGTGCTGCCCGGTGGGTCGCAGTGGTGGGTCTCGGCCTGTGGAGGGCCCTGGGCGGTTCCGCCTTCCGTGACTGATTCCACGGGGACAACGTGGTGAGGACCTGTGGGCCCTGCTCCAGCCCTCCTGCGTGGGGCAGCCAGGCCGTGGGGCCACCCATCAGGGGCTCGGGATGTTCGTGTCCAGGCCTGTCGGGGTTTCCTTGCAGGAGGCAGAGGCTGCACTGGCGTCTCCTGGTAACAGGACCTCAGCCCTGGGGACGCTGTGGTGGACCAGCGGGGCTCAGGGGCTGTCTGGAGGGGACTTGGATCTAGCAATTCAGAGGATCCCAGCAGCTCCCCCAGACCTGAGCTGTCCAGCTGAGGCCTCTGCCAGGGAAGCCACCTGGGAGCCGGGGGACAGGGTTGCGGTTGTAGACCACACGGCTAGTTGTAGCCGGCAGTGCCTTCCTTCTGTCTGGCACCCGCATTTTCCAGAAGCTTCCTCCAACACCCACTCTTTTGGGAAAGCCCTTTCCCACCTGGAGGGCCACTGCTGTGGCTGGTGTCTGCCCGCAGTTCCCCAGCGATGCCCTGTTCTCACGAGGGCACAGCTGGCTCTGCACCCCATTCTCAGTGCGTCTCACGGACCCCCTGGGGCCCAGCGGACCTGAGGGGCTGGCCCTCTGCCTCAAGAAGACAGGCCTGAGTTTGGCCCAGGAATCAGGCACGGGGACCACCGTGGGTCACCTCCCATCGTTACCTTCAAGCCCAGGAGCTCCGGGGGCAGAGGGGCCTCTGGCAGGAGAGGCTGCTGCGGGCTGGGCCGGGCTCCTATGGGCCGTGTCACTCCCAGAGGCTGCCCGGAGGGAAGCTGAGGCCACACTGCGTGGCGAGACCCAGACCCTGGTTGTTTCACTTTGCCTCTTTTGGGTTCTGACGAGTCCAGTCAGCCGCTCGTCTGGCTCCGGAGAGTGCAGCTCTCATTGCACACGCGTGCAAGTTCACATGTGTGCAGGTTCACATGTGTGCAGGTCCCCTCGTGTGCAGGTTCCCACATGTGCAGGTTCCCTCGTGTGCAGGTTCACACGTGTGCAGGTTCCCTCGTCTGCAGGTCCACACGTGTGCAGGTTCCCTCGTGTGCAGGTTCACACGTGTGCAGGTTCCCTCGTCTGCAGGTTCCCTCGTGTGCAGGTTCACACGTGTGCAGGTCCCCTCGTGTGCAGGTTCTGTGTGCAGGTTCACACGTGTGCAGGTTCCCTCATCTGTAGGTTCCGTGTGCAGGTTCTGTGTGCAGGTTCACACGTGTGCAGGTCCCCACGCTGCAGGTTCTCACAGGCCAGGACTCTCACGCCCCCAGGCATGGCGGCTGCAGGTCACCCACTCTGTACCCCATCGAGGTGGGGGAGACGAGGCTCCAGGCCCCAGAGGCCGCGATGGCGCCTGGCCCCCTGTGCTGCCCTGGTCCCGGCGGGCGGGGAGAGAGCTGAGGAGGCAGGAGCAGTGGGCACAGGGAGGGACGAGAGGTGGGTCTGGCCCCGCATTTCCCAGGGGGCCCTGGGACATCGTTGCGGGGTCCCAGACTTCCAAATGGAGCAGTTTCCCACAGAAGTGGGGCACGCAGGCACCTGGAGCCACTGCCCAGGAGGCAGTGGTCAGGAGCTGACCCCACGGTTCTGTCCGAGGAGGCAGGTGGCACTGCCCGGGTACGGCCACGTTGGTGGCTCGGGCCTTTCCCCTGCCCACCCCCGCCGGGACCCCAGCCACCCCCTTCCGTCCTGCACATGAGGCTCAGCCAGGGCACAGGGTGGCCGGGCTGGGGGCGAGGGCGTGGGTGCGGGAGACAGGTCGGGGTGGCGAGGGCTGGGGCACAACGTGCTCTGTGTCTGGAGGGGCCTTGCAGGCGTATCAGGGGTCAGCGCCGCTGGAGACGGGAGCATCGAGGTGGCTGGTGGACGCCGAGGAGGCGGGGAGCCTCAGGCGGATGTCCGAGAGGACCAGGGGTACGGGGAGCAGAGTGGGGCCAAGCAGGGGACCCGGGAGCACAGGAGCTGCTCCTGCCCGTGGGACACAGCAGCCCCCACAGCCTGGTCCCTGACCCAAGGACACGCTGTCCTGCACACCCTGGTCTCTGTCCCCTTCTCCCAGTTTTCACCCTTGCCTGGGAGACCCCTGGAAAGCAGACACTCATCACCGCTGCTCGGGCCCCACGCCAGGCCGGGCTTCCACACTCAGCCGTGTCCTTCCAGATGCGAGTCGGGCAGCCGGGCCTATCCACTGAGGCGTCACCGGCCCTCCCTGTCCTCCTGCAGGCCAGTGGAAGGCGGTGCATGGTCAGCCTGTGTCCCCCACCACCTTCGGGGAGGACCCGGGCCCACGGATGGCCTGTGGGCTGCTCCCCGTCCCACCCCTGTCCTGCCCCCTGCCCGGCCTCCCCTCTCTGCTCCTTCCCTACAGCCTCTGGGCCTCGTGCAGCTCAGGGCGGTCGTGCACTTGGCAAGGGGTCCAAGCCGTCTGCAGACCCCACCATCAGGGCGCCGGGGGGCTGCTAGGCCAGGGGCTGGGGAGGCAGAGCCCAGGCCAGGCCGCCATGGGCTGGTGCCCCACGAAGGACCGTCCCCTCCCGCTGGGGGCCATCGAGGGGCGCAGACCAGTGGGAGAGGGGGTCCCGTGGGAGCTGAGCCCTGGCTCTGGCACGCAGAGCCCACTCCCCGTGCCCACCCCTGCGATGACCAACGTGCCCGGAGGGGCCCCAGTGCCCCGTTGGCAGCGAGTGCTGTAGGTCTGTGGCAGGGTTGGGTGCTGCTTCCCTTCTCCCGCCTGGAAGGGGCCCCTGGAAAGCTCCTGGGCGGGTCTTTCTTGTGAAGTGACCAGAACTCATCTCCTTGGCCTTTCTCGGGGTCACTGGAAATCCTTGGGGTGCAGTGGAGCCAGGGAGCGGCCAGCACCTGCACACGGTCTGGGCAAGGGGGTCTCGGTCAGGGAGAAGGGGCTCTCCTCACTGGCCACGCGGGGCGCCCACCAGCTTCTCAGGTGCACACCTCAGAGGTGGACGCAGGGCCGCGGGCCGAGGGTGCAGGCGCACAGCTGACACGGAGCGGCTCTCCGGGGCTCCTCCCGCCTCCCTCACCCCTGCTGCCCTCCGGGTGTTGCTTCCGGCTCTTTCTCCTCCTCACGACACTTCCTTGGAGCAGAGCGCGCGGGGCCGGGCACGAGGCTCCCGGGCATCCCTGCCTCCTTGCTGAGGGGGACGCATGTCCCCAAGGGCGGTGTGGCCTGTTGTCACCTGCTTGGCTCCAGTTCCCGTCGCTCCCGCCTCGGGGCCCCTGTGCGGAGCTCCCGTTTCAGGGAAACAGGGTCAGCGACAGAGCTGCAGGGAGGCCGTGGCGACACCTGAGCCCGGGCCCCTCTCTGCACAGCATCCAGCCCCAGTGGGCTGCGGGCTCGGGACAGGCCCTGGGGGTCAGGGAGCAAAACCCCCGAGGCCCCGGCAGGCTGGGGGTTTGGGGCGCAGCCTCCTGGGGTTTTCCTGGCCATCCCGGGCTGCGCCTGACCCTGTGCCCATCCAGCATGGCTCCCCCAGCCCAGGTGGCCTCTGGCCCCATCTGTGAGGATGGAGTTGGGCTCGGGGGGGGTGTCAGCTGGAGCGTGAGAGGGTCCCAGTACTGGCCCCCACCCCAGATGGTCTCTGAGCAGGCTCTGGAGTTCCCCGTGACCCCCCAACCCCAGCCGCTGCTCCTCAGGTTAGGGGCCAGTGTGAGCTGGGGGGTCTCCCCGTGGCTCCCACACGGCCGCAGGTGCGATCCCCATTGGTCTGTGGTGGGTGACCGGTTCTCACTCAGCAGAGGATGAGGGTGTGGGCGCCTCTCGCTCTTGCGCTCCGAAACCTGCAGGGAGCAGCCCGGACCCCACAGTGGCCCCTGCTCTTCGGTCCTGGGGATCAGGGCTCCCTCGATGGGCTCTGGGCGGCGTTGCCGGCCAGCCTCCCACCCGGCAGGAGGGCCCGTGGCCCTGCACCCCTCCCAAGATGGCCCCCCCAAAGCGCAGCCCCACATGGCCCAGGGAGGAAGTCCACTGCCCCGAGAGGCGACGGAGGGCAGAGGGGGCCGGGGGCTCCCCCGTGCTCAGGGCCACGTACTCGCTGCTGGCCTCTGCGCTGGCCAAGGCCTTCGACTGGGTGTAGGATGGGGTTCTGGACCCCACAGTCCCGCGGGGCCAGGGGTGCCTGAGGTGCTGGTGTTGGGGGGAGCAGTGCCTCCCCCAGCCCCCCCAGCCCCCTCGGGCCCTGCAGGAGAACGGCCTGGCTCTGCCCCGTGCTGACCTGGGGGTTGTCTGTCTGTCCCGGACTCCGCGCCGCGTCCTGGGCGCCTGCTGGACATGCTCGCCCGTCCCGTGAGGGGCCAGAGGGACGTGGCTTCAGGGACCCAGGAGGCCATGACCCCTTCTCTTTCCTCCCAGCAGGATGGCCGACAGCAAGTCCAGACCTGCCAAAGCTGCTGACAGGACGCCCCCCAAGTCTCCTGGGGACCCCACGAAGGACAAGGCAGCCAAGAGGCTGTCGCTGGAGCCGGAAGGTGCCCTCGAGGGGGCGGCGGGCCCGGAGCTCAGCGCCCTGGAGGAGGCCTTCCGGAGGTTCGCCGTGCACGGGGACTCGCGGGCCAGCGGGCGGGAAATGCACGGGAAGAACTGGTCCAAGCTGTGCAGGGACTGCCGGGTCATCGACGGGAAGAACGTGACGGTCACCGACGTGGACATCGTCTTCAGCAAAATCAAGTATGTCGTGGCCAGCGGCCGCCTCCCGCGGGGCCTCCGTCTGGGGTGCGGGGCTGTCTGGGTGCACAGCACCCCCAGTCGAGTGGGGGACACGTGGTGCTGCAGTGGCGTGAGCCTCCGTCCCCTCCGGAGCAGCAGCCGAGCAGGTGTGCGTGCATGTGCGGCTGTGTGTGCATGCGTGCGTGGCCGTGTGTGCACGTGTGGTCCGTGTGTGTGGTGGCTGGTGTGGTCAGTGGCCGCGTCCCCGCCCTGGACCCCCGCCTTCCCCGGCATCTCTGGAGAGCGGCATCCTCTTGCCATCACGCACTGCGGCCATGCCTGGAACGGGGACGTGTCACCGCTCACGCAGGTGGCTGCGCGGGGAGCAGCTCTTCCTGCCGCCAAGGGGGTGGGTCGAGTTCAGCCCCCACATCGTCGCTGCTGCTCGCCCCCCATCGGGAGCCCTGACTCCCCCCGACAGCACCCTGGCCTGTGGACGGGGCACAGCCAGTGCGTCCACGGCCAGGTCCCTCTGGCCAGGTGGCTCTGGGTGGGGCCGCCCACCAGCCTCCCCCACAGGCCCGGGACGCAGCCCACGGGAGTCGCTGCTTCCTTGGCACAAAGTTTCGGCCCAGCAGAGCCCCCGCCACGCCCGGCAGCATGTCCCCCCGACACGCACGTGTCCAGGCTGATGAAGCTGAGCTACGGGCCGCAGTGGCTGGGGGGTGCGCAGGAGCTTCCCACCCCGGGGATCTCGCTGACACCCCACCACA
>PVKY010008698.1:0-13870 GCA_004027775.1 Bradypus variegatus
AAGCCCTCCCCGGCCCCCGCCTCCGGCGCAGCCCCCTCGCCACCCCCGCTCCCCCTCCCGGCTCAGGCCCCCTCCCCCCCGCCGCCCCCGCCCCTGGGGAAGGCAGGCGCCGAGCTGAGCGGATGCCGCTGAGCCGCTCCGCCGCCGCCGCCTCTGCGGAGCCCCCGGCGCCGCTGCCCTCCGCGCCGGCCCCGGCCCCGGCCCCCCCCGGCCCCCTCCCGCGCAGCGCGCCCAGCGGGGCCCCGGAGGGGGAGAAGGGGGGGCCGGGGCGCCGCGCTGAGCCCCCGCGTGCCCCGCTCCCGGTCTCGGGCGGCCCCGGCCCCGGCCCCGGCGCGGGGATGGACGGCCCCGGGGCCAGCGCAGTGGTCGTGCGCATCGGCGTCCCGGACCTGCAGCAGACGGTGAGCCCCTCCGCCCGCCCCTCCCCGCCCCCGGCCGGGCCTGCTCCCGGGATACGGGACCCGGGACCCGGGACCCGCGCCACTCACCCCTCCCCCGCCGCCTCCGCCGGGACCCTCCCCACGGCGGGGGCGGGGCCAGGAAGCCCAGCCCCCCGGGGCGTGGCCTCGCCTGCCGGACTCCCAGGCGCGGGGTCCGCGGCGCCGGCTCCCGCGGCCCGGGCGCGGGCGGGGGTTCCGCGGACCCCGACTCCCGCGGGGTCCCCTGGCTCGGCGGTCCGTCCGGAGCGCCCGGGGCGGTGCCGGCTGCACGCTCACGGCCCGCTCCGCCGCAGAAGTGCCTGCGTCTGGACCCGGCCGCGCCCGTGTGGGCCGCCAGGCAGCGTGTGCTCTGCGCCCTCAACCACAGCCTGCAGGACGCGCTCAACTACGGGCTGTTCCAGCCGCCCTCCCGGGGCCGCGCCGGCAAGTTCCTGGACGAGGAGCGGCTCCTGCGGGAGTACCCGCCCAACCTGGACACGCCCCTGCCCTACCTGGAGGTGCGCGGCGGCTGGGCGCAGTGGGGGCTCAGCGCGCAGGGTGCGGCCGCGGCGATCCGTGACTTGACAGGAGGTCGGGGCCGCGAGAAACGAGGCGGGAGGCGAGAATGTGAGCCGAGCGGCAGGAGCCGTGTGAGCGGTGTGAACCGTGAGCCGTGTGCGCCGTGTGAACCGTGAGCCGTGAGCGGTGTGAACCGTGAGCCGTGAACCGTGTGAGCCGTGGGCCGTGAGCGGTGTGCACCGTGAGCCGTGTGCGCCGTGTGAACCGTGGGCCGTGAGCGGTGTGCACCGTGAGCCATGTGCGGTGTGAACCGTGAGCCGTGAACCGTGTGAGCCGGGTGAGCTGTGAGGGTGGGTCTGCGCAGGGAGGAGAGTGCGCGGGAGTGACCGCCAGGAGCCACGTGCAGTATGGGCATGGGGTCCTGTGCACATTGGCCCCCTCCCCAAAGTCTTCTGAAGGCAGATGCCTTCCTGATGTGGCGCCCAGAGCTCTCTGCCAAGGGTGGGGACACAGACGGAGCTGCACCTGTGCGGGCTGCACGGCAAGGGGTCTCCGTGCCTCATGGAGCTTTTCTCCCCCCCTTTATCTGAGCAGTTTCGATACAAGCGCCGGGTTTATGCCCAGAACCTCACTGATGATAAGCAGTTTGCGAAGCTTCACACCAAGGTAAGGAGACGGCCCCAGGGAGGGGTGCAGAGGTCTCCTGTCCTTCTTCCTTCCTCCAGGTGGCCCCTCCCCAGCTCGGTGCTGGCCAGCCCTGGCACCGCAGCCTCAGCCTGGTCTGGTTTCCCCTTGTCAGGGGCTCAGAACCAGGATGGCCTTGGTTCCCACAGTCTGAGTGCCTGGTTGGGGGTGGGTGGCCCCATTGCCACGGTCAGTCAGGCAGTGCTGGGACATTGTGATGAGGGCTGGGGCTGGGGTGATGGGAAGGGGCTGCCATTGTTGAGGGGATCAGGTGCAATAGGGCAAGGAGCTGGGTGAGAGAGGAGTAAGAGAGCACCCAATGGAGCTGTTGGGTGCCGGGGTACCGGGGTGGGGGGAGGGCATCCAGCACTTAGTGGTCGCCCGGGTTGGGTCCTCATGCTCCCTGAGTCTCTCCTGGGAGCTGTGTTATTGCCGCATTTCCCAGATGAGGAAACTGAGTCTTGGAGAGGAAGCTGCTCACAGCAGTGCAGCCAGCGAGGCTGGCTCTGAGCTCTGGGCCTTACCCTGTGCTCTCCCTGCCTGGCCATGCCTGGGAGGCACCTCGCTGCTCTCTCTGAGTGCAGGAGGGAAAACTTGGGGGTGGGTGCTACCCCACCCCCTGCCACAGGTTGGCTCCTGTGGGGCTGGTGGGCATTTGCTCTGCTCAGAAGCTCTGGAACGGGAAAGCCCTGTGCCCCTCATGACCCCATCTGTGACCCTGAGTTGCAGGCCTCTGTGCCCTGACTTCTCTGCTGCCCTGCAGGCACACGGCAGTCAGTGGCTCGGCTCATGTGGCAGTTGGTGGCCATGGCTCACGTGGCGGTCGGTGGCCGTAGCTCACGCGGTTGGTGGCCCATGTGGCGGTCAGTGGCCGTGACTCTGGGGCTGACAGAGATCATTGTGTTAGGTCCCGTCTCTCCCTCCGCTGGTCCTGGTGTGGCCCTTTCACTGGGTCCACCCCCCACAGCCCTCTCTTCCTGCACATCTCTCCCCTCAGTGACCAACAAGACACAGGGCTCTTGGTCCTTCAGTGGGACTCACTTGCTTTTAGGGTGACTCCAGACCCCTCGGAGGCTTAGGGCTGCAGCAGCCCCTGCCCTCCCTCCCTCTCTCCCTTCTCCCTTGTGATGGGCTGAGCTCTCTCCTGCTCTTCCCTCTGTGGCTATCCTTCCTTCTGGGTCACTGTCCCACCCTCCTGAGGGGTCACTCCAGGGCAGTGTCCTCAAGGCCTGGGTGCCAGCTGGCTCCTTGCCTGTGCTCGGGGTGCCCCGGCTTTGCGGAGTGAATCAATGCGTGACTGAAATGCCAGGCACAGCCGCGTCCCAGGGAGAACAGGGAAGGGAAGGACGTTAGCTTAGGGGAGAAGTCCCCTAGGGTGGGGCCTTGGGGTACGGCCAGGGCGCCCGGCCTTGCTGAGGGGCCAGTGAGGTGGAGATCTGGGTGACAGGATGCAGGGAGGGTCCCAGAGCAGTCGAGCTGGACATGGGCCAGGCGGGTGTGCACAGCTCAGGGTGCCAGGGCTATGGTGTTGGGGTGGCACGTCAGCCCAGTGGGGGCAGGGCAGCGGATGCCCGGCCGGTGGCCTGGGCTGGCTGGAGGAAGGCAGGCGCAGGTCTGGGTGACAGGCCACCTGAGGGCTGACTGGGATGGGTGTTCCAGGCAAACCTGAAGAAGTTCATGGAATACATCCAGCTCCACAGCACAGACAAGGTGGCCCGTCTGCTGGACAAGGGGCTGGACCCCAACTTCCACGACCCTGACTCGGGAGGTGAGTGCCAGGCAGGAAGGGCCTGACTTCTCGGCTGTGGGCCTTCACCTCTGGGTTCATCCCTGACCTTGGCCTGTCTCTGGACCCAGAGTGCCCGCTGAGCCTCGCCACCCAGCTGGACAACGCTGCCGACCTGCTCAAGGTGCTGCGGAACGGCGGCGCGCACCTGGACTTCCGCACACGGGACGGGCTCACCGCTGTGCACTGCGCCACTCGGCAGCGGAACGCGGCCGCGCTGACGGTCAGTGGGGGCCGCGGCCCCGGGGAGGGAGCGGGTGCCTCGGGACTGGCAGGGGCTCTGAGGCTCCCCATCCACAGACCCTGCTGGACCTGGGGGCGTCTCCCGACTACAAGGACAGCCGCGGCCTGACGCCCCTGTACCACAGCGCCCTGGGCGGGGGCGACGCCCTGTGCTGCGAGCTGCTCCTGCACGACCATGCTCAGCTGGGCACCACCGACGAGAACGGCTGGCAGGAGATCCACCAGGTGGGCAGGGGGCTGAGCCTCCGCTGGGGGGTGGGGCTCCGGTGCTGGCGGCCTCTGTAGCACCTGCCTCCCCCAGGCCTGCCGCTTTGGGCACGTGCAGCACCTGGAGCATCTGCTTTTCTATGGCGCCAACATGGGGGCTCAGAACGCCTCGGGGAACACCGCCCTGCACATCTGCGCTCTCTACAACCAGGTGCGACTGCGCGTGGCCTCCAGGGGCGGGGTCATGCTCCCACCCCGCCGTGGGCAGGGTGGCTGCGCACGTACATGTGAGCACACTGTGGCCCCACACTGACGCATGCCTGGGTGTGCCGTGCCCTGCGGTGTGTCCTAGACGTACATGTGCACACCCGTGTTCTGAACACCAGGTGTGAACCGAACGCTCCGGGGCCCTGTGGTGCAGGTGGGACTCTGCTTGTGCACACCTGTGCCCGCTCATCCCCAGGTGCCCATGCATGCCCTGAGCAAGCAGGGGTGAGTCCGGCATATGAAGACAGGCCTGCCCGCTCAGGTGTGCGTGCCCTGCGTCCTGCACCTGCGTGTATTCGCGGCAGGTTCGCCTGGCCATGACCCTGCACTGTCACCCTCCACAGGAGAGTTGCGCGCGTGTCCTCCTCTTTCGTGGTGCCAACAAGGACGTCCGTAATTACAACAGCCAGACGGCCTTCCAGGTGTGAGGGGGGTGCGGCTGCCCTGGCATGTCCCGGGCCTGCCAGGGGTGCGGTGGAGAAGGGCTGGCCCAGCAGCGCCCGCAGGCACGGAGGGGTGGCCTGAGGATCCAGCGTGACGGCGAGGTCTGAGGGGTGGGTGGGGCTGGGGAGGCTCCGTCCACGCGCAGCTTGTTGGGTCACGGCCCACCCCCTTCCATCGGGGCACCGTAACTGGCAGCATCGTCGGTGGTCCTGGTGCCAGGGGTTGGGATGTGCCTCTTGTCGGGGGCAGGATTCAGTTCCCACTGGTGCCCAATGTGTCCTAGTTGCCCAGGAGTTTCCTGGTTTTAGCACCAAAAGTCCTGTGTCCTGGAAAACCCTCAGTCCTGGGCAGGATTACAGCGGCCTCCCCGTTCCAGGGGGACTCGGGAGAACAAGCAGCTAGAATGGAGGGGAGGTCTGGGGTCTGAGCATGGGGACCCCAACCCAGGAAGAGCCCACGAAGGAGCTGGAGAAGAGGGCAGGTGGGGAGAGGATTGGTGCTGGACCCTTTGGCTCCCCCCACTCCCTGCCCTCCCCCTGCCCCGTCATCGTGACCCCCTGTTCCCCAGGTGGCCATCATTGCAGGGAACTTTGAGCTGGCCGAGGTCATCAAGACCCACAAAGACTCTGACGTCGGTGAGATCTCCTGCCCCCGGGTCCTGCTGGATGTGGGCTGGGGGTGGTTGTCAGGGGCCACCAGGGGATGATCCGAGGGGCCCCATGCCCCAAGCCTCCTCTCCCCGCAAGGGCAGCAGAGGGATGGGCTGTGCTGGGGCCATGGCTTGGGACCAGGCTGGCTTAGGGGTAAACTGGGCAGAGGGACGGGCTGTGCTGGGGCCATGGCTTGGGACCAGGCTGGCTTAGGGGTAAACTGGGGTTGAGACTGGGGTCAGGTCGGTGTTGTGGTGCCTGTGGGGTGGGGTGATGGGCCACGTAGAGTGGAGGCATGTGTGGGAGGGACGGGGTGGGACAGGCCACCCCCACCCGGGTCTGAGCCTCTCTCCTGTCGGACCCCCCTCAGAACCTGGGGCTCCCAGAAAGGTGCTGCCTGCACTGGGACTCCTGCCCGGCCCCTTCGTGTTCCGGGCGGACCCGGGTGGGCCTGGGTGGGCTGGCTGTGACACGGTCTCCAGGCTCCACTTGCTGCCGTGAATGTTTGTTGGGTGCCCCGTCCCCTTACTTCATTGAAAGAGACAGTGGGTGGCAAAGGGCTGGGGCTAGCGTTGGGTTAGATATAAATGTGGGGTTAGGGTTAGGGTTGGGGTGTGCGCTGGGGTTAAGGTCCAGTTCCTAGAGTTTTCCCAAGCAGCCCCCTTCCGTAACCCTCTTGTGCCCCTGCAGGGCACAGGGAGCCGTGGTAAAGCGACCCGCCCTGTGCCCCACTGCACCCAAGGGCGCAGCAGACCTCACACCCTGCGTAGTGGGCACTGAGTTGTTGGGGTGCAGAGTTGGAGCTGAGGCTCGGATCGGGGAGGGTCTGGGGCTGGGGGTGCACTGTAGCCTGGAAGGTCCTGTTCTGTGACGGTGTCGGGGCCTCTCCTCTGCCTGTGACGTTTCTGACCTTGGGAAAGCTGCTTGGGACCCTCATGCCTCAGTTTCTCCCCAGTAAAAGGTGCACTTTGGCGGTCAGTTGCATCCCCTCTCCACCCAGAACCTCCTGGGCCAGTGGCATTGACTCTGGCCGGGCCTGGGCAGCTGGAGGGGGCGGGAGCCCTGGAGGGCTGTTACCTCGGCTGCTGGCCGCGTGGCCCTGGGTGCGTTTGCCCTGCTGGGGTCAGTCGGGTGGCCCAGGAGCCCAGGTAGGAGGGGCTCCCTGTGGGGTGCCCCGAGGCAGTTTGGTCCTGCTGTCCGCGAACCCTTGCCTGCCCACCCGCGGTCGCTCACATGCGTGCCCAGTTCTGCCGAGGTGCAGGGTTGTGCGTTCCTGAAGGCCTGCGGTAAGCCCCGATGTCTGATTCGATGCCCTCAAATGAGCCCCCAAGGGTTATTCCCATTTGACAGGTTTGCTTGGGTCATCCTTTAGGAACAGGATGTCAGGTTGATGGGTGCTTGGGCTCGGCCCTCGCGTGGGGCCTCCACTTCTGTCCCCACTTCCTTGGGCTGCCCTGTGTCTGCCTTCTCTCCCACCCTCTCTCTTACCCTGCCAGGCGCATTCGCGGGGGCTTGCTGTCCCCCCTCTTTACACAAGAGTACAAGGCAGTGCTCCATTCATGGTGCCTTTGAGTCACCCTGGGCCTGGGGGGCCTGGGAGTCTGCATTCCCAGCGAGCTCCCGGGCGGCTGGCGCTGCAGCTCTGCTCACAGGGGCCCAGGGCTGTGGATGGGGTCAAACCCAACCCACTCCCTGCCTTTTTTTTTTTTTTAACCGAAGTGAAATCCATGTATCAAAACTAACCAGTCAAAGTGAGCAAGGCAGTAGCATTTTGTACAGTCACAGTGTTATGCAGACACCTCTGTCTAATCCCATTTTCACCCAAAGGAAACCCCACACCTGTTACGCCCTTTCTCCCCACCCCGCCCTCCCCTAGCCCATGACAGCCCTCGGTTTGCTCTCTGTCTCCGTGGATTTGCTCATTCGGGCCATTTCACATCAGTGGAATCATAGGACGTGAGGTGTTAGCGTCTGGATAGTGTTTCTGAGGTTGACCTGTGTTGTTGCATGTGTCAGACTTCACTGTGTTTACGGCTGAATAATGCTTGGAGGACTTGTCGCGGGTCCAGCCCGCTGCGCTGGACCCTTTTGTTGTCTCCATCTTGTGGCTATTGCGGGTATTGCAGCTGTGAGCAGGTACCTGTATCTGCTGTCAGCTCTTTTTGGATAGACACCTGGGAGTGGAATTGCTGGATCTTTCACTAATTGTATAATTAACTTTTTGAGGAACCACCAAACTGTTTTCCACAGCGGTGGTAGCATTTTGCATTCCTCCCTACAGTGTATGGGGGTTTCAATTTTCCATTCTTGTCAATGTTTTTTTTTAAAGCCATCCTAGTGGGTGTGAAGTGGTATCTCGTGGTTTTCATTTGCATTTCCTTAATGGCTAATTAATGCTGAGCATCTTTTCATGTGTTTCTTGGTCTTCTTCAGGGAAATGTCTATCTAAGTCCTTTGCCAATATTTTAGTTGGGTTGTCTGTCTGTTGTTGAGCCGTAAGAGTTCTTTATATATTCTGGATACTAGACCCTTATCACAGATACAATTTGCAAATATTTTCTCCCATTTTGTAGTTTTCTTTTCACTTTCTTGATAATGTCCTTTGATGCATAAAAGTATTAGTTTTGATGAAGTCATTGCTTATTTTTCTTTTGCTGCTCGTGCTTTTGGTATATCTAAGACTCCATTGCTAAATCCAAAGTCATAAGTATTTACCTGTAAGTTTTCTTCCAAGATTTTTATGGTTTCAGCTCTTATTTAGGTTGTTGGTCCACTTCAATTAGTTTTTTGTATATGTTGTGAAGTAGGGGCCCAGCTTCACTGTTTCACATGTGGATTTCCAGCTGTTCCAGCACCATTTGTTGGAGACGGTTTTCTCCCCTACTGAATGGCCTCAACACCCTTGTCAACAATCAGTTGTTTTTAGATTGTGTGTTTATTTCCAGACTCTCATTTCGATTCTGTTTTTCTGTAAGTTGATCGTTATGCTAGTACCACACTGTTTATGTGATTGTAGCTTTGTAGTACACTTTGAAATCAGGAAGTGTGTGTTCTCCAACTCTGTTCCTCTTTCTCAAGATTGTTTTGGTTATTTGGGGCCCCTTGAAATTCCATATGAATTTGGTGACCAGGTTTACCATTTCTGAAAAAAAAAAGCCATTGGAATTCTGATAGGGATTGCGTTGAGTCTGTAAGTCACTTTGGGCAGAATTGCCATCTTAACATTATCCTCCTAATCCATGAATACGAGACATCCTCCCATTTATTTAGGTCTTTCATTTCTTTCAGCAATATTTTGTAGTTTTCGGTGTATAAACCTTTCACTCCTTGGTTAGATTTATTTCTAGGTATTTTATTCTTTTGTATGCTATTGTAAATGGAATTGGTTTCTTAATTTCATTTTTGGACTGTTCATCGCAAAACAACTGTTTTTTGCATGTTGCTCTTGTACCTTGCAAATTTGCTGAATTCGTCTTTTAACTCTGGTAGTTCTTTTGTGTGGATTCGCTGGGGTTTTCTATATATAGGATGATGTCATCTGTGAATAGTAATAGTTTTAATCTTCCTTGCCAGTTTGGATATCTTTCATTTCTCTTTCTTGTTGGATTGCTCTGGCTAGAACTTCGAACAAAATGTTGAATAATGGTGATGAAAGTGGGCATCCTAATCTTGTGCCTGATCTTTGGGGGAAAGTTTTCAGTGTTTTGCCATTGAGCAGGATGTGAGCTGTGTGTTTTTCATAAATGCCCTTTATCTCATTGAGAAAGTTCCTTCTGTTCCTCATTTTCCGAGTGCTTGTGTCATGAAGGGACGTTGGAGTTTTTCAAGTGCCTTTTCTCTACCAATCAAGAGGATCATGTGTTTTTTTTTCCTTGTTCTATTAATGTGTTACATTGGTTGCTTTTGTTGTGTTGAACCATCCTTGCATTTCTGGGATAAATCCCAATTGGTCATGGTGAATAATCCTCTTAATGCACTGTTGAGTTCAGTTTGCTAGTATTTTGTTAAGGATTTTTGCATCCATATTCATCAGTAATATTGATCTGTAGGTTTCTTTCCTTGTGATGTTTTTATCTGGTTTTGGTATTAGGGTAATATTGGCCTCCTAGAATGAATTAGGAAGTATTCCATCAGCTCAGTGTTTTGGAAGAGTTTGAGAGAGATTGGTGTTGATTCTTATTTAAATGTTTGTAGAATTCACCCATGAAGCCATTTGGGAATGGACTTTTCTTTGTTGGGAGATTTTTGATTACCAGTTTTAATCTCTGCTTCTTATAGGTCTATTCATATCCTCTCTAGTAAGTTTAGGTAATTTGTGTGTTTCTGGGAATTTGCCTATTGCATTTAGATTATCTAAATTCATTGACAAACAATTGTTCATAATATTCTTTTAGAATTCTTTTTATTTGTTCATGGTTGGTAGTAATGTCCTCACTTTCATTTTTTATTTAAATAATTGGAATCTTCTCTTTTTTCCTTAGTGTAGCTAAAGATTTATCAATTTTGTTGATCTTTGTTTTCAAAGAACCAGCCTTTGGTTTCATTGATTCTCTTTATTGTTTTTCTATTCTCTGTTTCATTTGTCTCCACTTTAATCTTTATTATTTCTTTCCTTCTTCAAGATTTGGGTTTAGTTTGATCTTTTTTTTCTGTTTCCTTCAGGTGTAAAGTTGTCCTATTGATTTGAGACATTTCTCATTTTTAATGTAGGCAGCTGTAAATCTCCCTTTGAGCACTTTCATTACATCCCATAAATGTTGGCGTGTTGTATTTTTGTTTTCATTTGTTTCAAACTATTTTCTAACTTCCCTGGTGATTACTTCTTTGATCCCTTTTGTTGTTTGAGTGGGTTAATTTCCACATATTTGTGTATTTTGCAGTTTTCTTCTTGTTATTGATTTCTAGCTTCATTCCACTGTGATTGGAGAAGATACTTTGTATGATTTCAGTCTTTTAAGATTTATTGAGACTGGTTTTGTGGGCTACCATCTTATCTGTCCTGGAGAATGTCCCATGTTGCACCTGAGAAAAATGTCTGTTCTCTTGTTGTTGGGTGGCGTGATCTGTGTATGTCTGTTAGGTAGTTGGTTTGAACTTGCATCTAAATGTTCTTTCCATTAGTGAAGGAGGTGTATTAAAGTTTCCAACTATTATGTACAAATGTGTTGTCTTCCTTCAATTCCATCAGTGTTTGCTTTGCGTAATTTTTGGGCTCTGTTGTTTGCTACTTATGTGTTTATATTTGTTATATCTTCCTATTGAATTGATCCTTTTGTCAATATATCACATCCCGCTTTATCTCTTATAACAGTTTTTGACTGAAAGTCTATTTTGTCTGTTATTAGTATAGTCACCCCAGCTCTCTTCTCATGGCTATTTCCATGTTCTCACTTTCGATCTATTTGTGTCTTTGGATCTACAAAGGAGTCTGTTGTAGACCATATATAGTGGATCATGTTTTGTTTGTTTGTTTTTTTAACTCACCACCTGCTTTTTAAATAAAGTTTTATTGGAACTCACCATGCCTGTTCCCTGTGTATTGTCTGTGGCTGCTTTCATACTGCAATGGTAGATTTGAGACTTTGTGGCAGAGACTATAGGGCTCACAAGGCCTGGAATAGTTACTATCTGACCCTTTGCAGCAAAAGTTTGCCAACACTTGATCTAGAACCACTTTTACAATTGCCCTGGCTACATTTAATAACAAATGGTCCTATATGTCAGTAGCCTGGTTGTCATATGTAGCCTGGCCTGTCCGCCCTGAAGCCTGTAAAATGGGCAGATCCAAGAGCAGATCTGAGCATCTCTAAGACCTCGTTTGGCTGAGCAGGGGCACAGGCCCCTAACCCTGGAAGTTGGGTTGGAGGCAGGGAGTATGAGGTATGGGTGAGATGCAGCTTTTCAATAGCTGTTGTGGGGTGGCCAGTGGTCCCAGTGTGCCCGGGATCGAGGGAGTCCCTGGGACACAGGCTTCCAGTTTTAAATCCAGGGCAGTCCCAGGCAAACCAAGGCAAGCTGGTCACCCTCCCTGGCTGCTCAGAGTCTCACCTGTGTCCCCTCACCCCAGTGCCATTCAGGGAGACCCCCAGCTATGCGAAGCGCCGGCGGCTGGCTGGCCCCAGTGGCTTGGCGTCTCCACGGCCCCTCCAGCGCTCCGCCAGTGACATCAACCTGAAAGGTGAGGTGCAGCTGGCAGCCTCTCCCGGGCCCTCGCTACGAAGCCTTCCCCACCAGCTGCTGCTCCAGAGGCTGCAGGAGGAGAAAGATCGGGACCGGCCTGGCGGGCAGGAGAACGACGTCAGTGGCCATGTGGTGGCCAGGGGCAGCCAGAGCAAGATCAGGTAGGAGGGGGCCAGGGAGGCCCTGAAGGGGTCGAGGCATGTGGGGTGCCAGGTCCTGAGCCAGGAGGAGTGGCGAGGATGGGGGAGGCCTGATGGTGCTGAACACCTGAGCAGTGATGGGCACAGCCCCCCTCCCCCCAGGCCAGGCTCCAAGGTTGGGGAAGGGAAGGTGAGGTCTGGTGGATTGTGGTCTCAGGTTGGACCTGGGACTTGCCTGGAGACAGCAGGCACTTGAGGGAGGATGCTGGGTGGAGAGGGCACGGTCAGCCCTGTGGTCAGAAAGGTCACTGTGGTGCAGGGAAGAGGGTAAGGATGGTGTGGGGCTGGGCTGAGGGGCATGGGTCAGCCGGGGGCTGAGGGTAGCTGCTGGTCAGAGGTGGGACTCGGTGGTGGAGCTGCCTTTTCAGGAGAGCTCTTGACCCAGCCCTGCCCCCGTGGGGAGTCCTGGTACATGCGCCACCCCCACTCCCCCAAGACTGCAGTTCTCCTCTTTACCACCACCCTAAGCCCACAGGCCCTGGGAGACCAGGGACTTGGGAAGGACCATGAGTGGGTAGAAAGGGCGTTGGCTCTGCAGAGGGACTGGCTGGGTCCAAGTGCAGCTCTTCAGCCACTGGCTGGTGACATTGGACAAGTGGCCCGACCTCTCTGTGCTTGGGTCCCTCAGTAAGATGGGCCTACTCAGAGCCCAGCTGTTTCCTCCAGGAAGCCTTCCTGAAATGCCCTGGGCAGGTGAGGGGTCTCTATGGGGACCTTCTGTCCATCGCAGGCTCTCTCCTCCCTGCTGGACCCCCTGCCCCTTGAGGGCGGGGACTGTGTGGCTTCCTATGGTTTACTCCGAAGGTGCTCAGGATACATTCACTGAATGAAGGAGTTTCACGAAGGGCACGTTTTTCATGGTGACAGTGCTCTCTTCCGCTATTGCCACCCGTGCCTGCTGCAGGGCTGGACGCGCACGTCTCGTTTAGCCTGAACGGCGTCCTGAGGCTCTGCTCTGTGAAAGCCAGTTTTGCAGGTGCTTGGGTGGGGTGAGCAACTTGTCTGTCGTTACAGAGCTAGTGGGCAGCTTGCTGGGCCTTGGTAGACCTGATTCCCACCCTCTTCAAGCCTCAGCAGAGTGTGGGGCACAGGGCTTGGGGTGCAGCACCTGAGAGCCATGCTACCCCCTCCCCCCCTCAGGGCCCTCTCCTGGGTGGTGTCTTCTCTGTGTCTCTGCCTCTGCTAAACGCAGGGCCAGGCCCTGTTCCATGCCTGTGGCATTTGTCCTGCCCCAAATCGAGTTCTCCCTTGAAGCTTTTGTGTAGTTCTATGGGATGCTCTAAGGGTTAGACGTCCAGGGGCCCAAAGAAAACCCCCCGAGAGTCTCTGTTTCCCAGAGGTCTGCTCCTGTGTTGGAGCTGCGAGGTTTCCTGCAGAGACGGAAAACCACTGGCTCCAGGCTCACGAGCGTTGTGGGGGAGGCAGGATAGTGTGCTTTCACCACCATTTACCAGATGCCTGGTGTGTACTGGGGGTCCTAGCTGGGTCTCAGAAGGACACTGACCGCTGAGACCCAAGGGCCGAGGAGCAGCTGGGTGGGCGGTGATCCAGATACGGGGCTGCCTTGGTGCATGGCCAAGAGTCCGCAGCCCTCGGGAGGGGTTGAAGGGGCACTGAGGAGGGCAGGGCATTGCAGAGAGAGATCACCTCTGGACAGAGGAGAGCGGTGGCCCAGGGGTCAGATCGATGTGACCAGTTGTGGCTCCATCTCAGCCCCCTGGCCTGCCACCAGCCCTAGCACCCCAGAGGGAAGGGAGTTTAACACCCAGGGTCGTGGGAGTTAGGACAGTTCAGGTGTTAGGGACAGCCCAGGGGAGAGAAAGGGAATGCACCCAGCTGTGGGACTGGGGTGCAGGCAGTTCTCATGTTCCAGGGAGCCTGGCCTTTGGCCAAAAAATGTGGACCTGGCCTGCCTGGTCCTAGGGAGCCTGTGCAGGTTTCTGAGCTGGGGAGCCTGGAGAACTGAGGTCCTGGGTCGTGCCCACGGGTCTGGAGGGGCCTGGCACAGGGTGTGTGGAGGCAGAACCAGAGCCACCAGGGGCAGGGGGCCCGGCCCGCTGGGGTCCCCCTCCTGGCTGGTCAGAGGCCTTAAGCCCCTCGACCCGGTCAGCAGTTCCCACCTGGCTGCTCTCTGACTGCGGTCTCCCAGCCCCACTCCCCGACACTCTGCTCCTCGCCTCTGAGCACCGCACGCCCCTGCGCTGACCCGGTGGCCGCTTGCTGCGGGGTCCTCGGAGGGGAGGCGGGGGTGGGGTGTGGGGCTGTGGGGGG
>PVKY010008699.1:0-13870 GCA_004027775.1 Bradypus variegatus
CCCCTGTACTCACTGTGAAATAGATTTTCTTTCCCTCCTGGGTGCTTGTTGTATGTCTGAAAGCCAATTCCTTTGCCGCAGATTGCTTTGACTTAATTGTTTCTTACTCTACTTTAGCTGACCACAAGCTGCTTCTTCCTACAGAGCAAGTTCTGGGAGGGTGAACCTGAGAAGTTTCTTGGTTCTGTTTTTTAGGCTGCTACCAGATAGTCTGGTACTAAGAAACAGGCATCCTAATACGTGCATGGTGGTAACTCTGCTCCCTCTGGAACGGGGCCAAGGAGCCACGATGGGAGCACAGCTGGTCCACATCGCAGCAGGCAGGGGTGAGGAGTGGGAGAGGGGTCCGCAAAGGCACCACGAGCTTCTCCTTCCAGTGTTTAAAGCTGCATTTTCTTTATTCAGCATTTTCCCAGTTACTACCACCCTATGTTTTCCAAGGTGTAGAGGAAGATGGGCTTTGATAGTTTTTGCTAGTTGTTCAAGGATTCCAGCGGTGGGGTGGGGATGGGACCTTACAGCAGCACGTTGTTCTACCAGGAGCCTCCCACTGAAGTATTTTTAGGCAGAGGATTGACATGGCCAGATCTCAAATTGCTTTCAGGATTTTCCTGAATGTCCATCTAATACTCCTCATTATTTGCCCCTCCACATATTATATGTATCCCTTTGAGGTGTTCTAACAACTGCCAACAGAACATCAGTTTCCCCCCTGTTCTTCATGCATGTAATCTTAGATGGGCTTTTCTGTTTTTACTTTTTTTCTGTTCAGTAGACTTTATGTTTTAGAGCAGTTATAGATTTACAGAAAAACTTCCAAGATAGTACAGAGTTCTCATATACCCACACTCAGATTCCCCTATTATTAAACTCTTACATTAGCATGATATATTTGTATAATTAATGAACCAATGTTGATACAGGATTATTAACTAAATTCCATAGTTTATTTAAATTTCTTTAGTTTGTAATATTCTATTGATGTGTGTGAGATGCATATGTATATGTGTGTGAGATGTATATGTACATGTAATGCATGTGGTGTTTGTGTGTCTGATAATGCTTTACCTTTTTTATTTTTTTATAGCTCCTACATTTTTTTCCTTTGTATTCTTGCTTAGCTAGTTCCACTCATGTTGTTTTGAGGTGCATTTCTCCTCCTTAAATTAACAGTCTTACAATTGGCCCCAGTGAACTGCAGACTGTTGGTTGCTAACTTGAATCTCTACCAGATCGAAATCTATTAAAGTGATTTACTCCTACAGCATAGGAATGTTATGGTAACAGAAATAGAAACATTTGTTATAAGATCAGCGTTGCTTGATTTAAATATAAGTGTGTTTGCCTGTGAGAAATGTTCTCAAAGGTACAGTGGCAGTCACGTTGGAAACAATGCTTCTTTCAATTCATTTTCTTAGTGTAAGCATTTGTTGAATAGCTACCAGGCACTGTTAGGCTTTTTAAGGTATAGTAATATGAGCACACATTACCTTTGAATGCCTTACATCCCCTCTGAGACCGTCAACACGCCTCTAAACCTATGCAAACCAGGGTAATTAAGATTGCTATATTCTGTTTGCAAGAGTAATGTCACTCCAGCCTCATGATTTCTGGTCGGAAACAGTGACTATGAAAAACACTAGGCTTTGCTGTTAGGCATCAATATGATTTCATAAGGGCAAAGAAGTATATGCATTTTGACTGAAAAGACTCACCACCATAATTTTAAAGACAGATAACCAAATCCATGATTCACAGCACAAGTTATAATATAAACACAGCAACTGAAGTAACAGAAGTCAAACAAATGGCCAGGGGTTGTGGAAGCTCTCCTGTACAAAAATACCAAGGTAAAGGTTTAAAAACAATATTGATATGTTCAGAAAATGATCAATAGATAGATAGATAGAGCGAGCAAATGTGGCAAAATGTTAAAATTGGGGGCTCTGGATATCTGGGTGGGGTGGGAGATGGGTATGTTCAAGTTCTCTGTATGAGGTTTGTGTTATTTTTGCAATTGTCCTGTAAGTTTGAAATTATTTCAAAATAAAAAGTTTTTAAACAATCAATGTAGTTAAATGGTAGACCCCATCAGCCTGGGTTGGTTACATGGAGCTGGTATGCAAAAGAAAACTGGCGATGCAGGGCTCAGAGGGGACGCCCCTGCTGACCATCCTGTCCCATGACAGCACGTGCAAGGTGGGCAGCCAGGGGCCCATCCTACTGCAAATGAAAGCCTGGGATGACTGGTCCGGGCAGGCCTACTGGTTAATAGCTTTACATTTAGGATAAAACACTTTGACCCTGGTCAATGTTTAATACCTACACAAAGGAGCCAAAAGGTCATTTCCAGGGGTTGGTTCTAGGTAGATACGTTGCTGCTGTTTGAGGGCTGGTTGTTTTGCTGTGCAATTGTAGGGATTAAGGATTGCCACTGCAAGTACAAATGAGCTCAGCCAGCCTTTGCCGCACCGAGGACACTCAAAAATATTAGTGAGCCCCCTTTCTTGGCTTTCCCTACTTATCATTTCACAGTATTAGGAGATTCAGCTTTGGCTGGAATTGGGGCACACATTCCTATGATTTATAGAGCCTTCAGGAGAACTGTGGCTTCATAGATGGGCTCTTTAAAATTTCAAGTCTTCTAGCAATAACACTCCAATGCAATGATTTTTCTGAGAACAGGTCTGGAATTTTTAAGAGAAGCACCAGGAAGCTAGAGGCCTCTGCCTGAAGTGTGAGCCCTGATTTGGGGAAGTGAATGGGAAAAATTAACTGATGATGGGGTAAGGATGTAATAGGCCAAGAAGACCTCCCAAATACTACCTTGAGATGAGATTTGTATTGATGTTAAAAGAAATCAGTAAAAAGTTTTCCTCTGCAGCCCTCAAAGATGACCTCCACCTCACCCTGGCACATTCCTAGGCAGAGCTGATGTTTTACCTGGTACACACAGGTAGAACCACACCCATTTTAAAATACTGAAATACTTCCACATAAGCTGGTGAACACCTGCAGCCTACATCCCAAAGCACCTCTCAGGGTCTGTGGCTGCCCAGCGTGGGGGAGCCCCTGGAGTCACCAGGGGACAGGGGGTGCTAGATTCAAGCAGGAGAAAGGATGCCCAGCCACATGGCCAGGAAATGCTTCACCCGTTCCTAGAATCCCACAGCTCCCTGCTCTTTGCTCTCCCCCAAAGTTGCCCTCACATGGAGTTGAGGTGGAGTGACCTGATTTTTAGACACAGTATTTTGAAAATCAGCCTGGCTTATATGGACCTATGATTTCTGGTTTTCTCTTACTAGAAGACCCCTTCACCATCTCCTTTCTGTTCAGCACCATTGCCTCCATGAGTCACCCTGGGAGTCCTCAGAGGAGTGACTGTCACCCTGGACATACGGTAGGCAGCCAAGATGTGGCATGCACAACTCCGAAAGGCCTGGGAAATCTCTCGGCACTATGCCCTGAGATGGCCTGAATTCCTTGCTTTAATGTTCTGAATATCATATTCTGTGTAATTAAACCATTCGTGCTCCTTTGCCTTTCTCAATAGATCTTGTCAGGCACTGCATTTTGTTTATCTCTGTTCAAAAGCAAACAGAACAGATGCCACCCCTTTTTTTTTCAAGTTATGAAATATCTTTAAGGAGAACGTTTGAAATGCTGCAATGCATGCTTGCCGACCTCACCTTGAAAGTGCATGGGAATTCATGAAACTGGCTTTTAAACCTGAGAAATCCACAGGGAGGGGAAAGACAGATGGGCTCCCAGTGTTGAAGCAAAGTACAACACAGGCTAGAAGGGCACAGAGTGTGCTCCCAACTACTTATTTAAAACCCAAGCACTCCCCTGGCAAGCTTTCAACAAGGTTGGTTCTAGAAGAAAATTTGTGTTTGGAAACACTTCCCCTCCTGTATTATGACACCCTGGTTCCCTGATAGAGGTTTCTCGATTCTGTTATCATGAATGGTACAAAACAGGGCTTTAAATGTGGGCTGACCTAGTTTGAGTCTCAGCTTTGACTTGGACTGTGGGGTCTCAGATAAGTTACTTAGCCAGGCTCACACTCTGTTTCTTCATCAGAGCACACCAGGTGTGCCAGTTTGAATGTATATGTCCCCCATAATACATTCACTGGCCAATGGTGTCCGGAAAACCTCCATTAGCTGCAAGTGGCTGGCGTCTGCTCCAGAGTTCTGGTTTCAAAATGGCTTTCTCCCAGGATGTTCCTCTATAGGCTGCAGTTCCTCAAAAATGTCACTTTCAGTTGCCCTTGGGATATTTGTCCTCTCTCAGCTTCTCCGGAGCAAGAGACTGCTTTCAAAGGCCATCTTCAAACTCTCTCTCATCTGCAGCTCCTGTGCTTTCTTCAGTGCCCCTCTTGGCTGTAGCAACTTGCTCCTTCTGTCTGATCTTATATAGTGCTCCAGTAATTTAATTCATACCCACCCAATGGGTGGGACAACACCTCCATGGGAATTACCCAATCAGAGTCATCACCCACAGTTGGGTGGGGCACATCTCAATGGAGACACTCAAAGAATTACAATCTAATTAACACTAATAGTTCTGCCCACACAAGATCACATCAAAGATAATGGCGTTTGGGGGACATAATACATTTAAACTGGCACACCAGGGGTTCCTGTTTTCCAGGATTGTACTTCTTCGTATTAGTCTGTAAGTTTCTACCTATCTTCCTTTGCTCACCAAATGCTTCAGTTGAATGCCAAAGACTGTTCATTCCCTCAGCCTAATCCAATGGATCTGAATCACCCATGGCAGAAACAGGAAGGAAAAGAAAGCATGAGAATTTAGTGGAATGCAGAAACAGTCTGCCATAAATTTGTAGAGGAATTTCATTCACTTAGAGGGGCATGACAAATGGTACACCAAGACAGAAGTAGAAGACACAGAGAGGGACCACATAGATTGGAAAGGAAGGAATGGAAAAAATATGAAAACCACCATCCACCTTGAGTGGGGGCAGCTAAGTGAAGTCAGTGAGGTGTCCCTTTGGTTGCCATCCAATGGGAAGACTACAAATTTCCAATGTTACCCCATCACCCACTCTGGAGCGACACTTATCTATGCCTTCAGAGATGCTGCCCAGCACCTCCCAAACACATGCATCTAAACATGTGTCATGCAGGACCCCTATCTCATGGTTTCTAACACTGCCAAAAGCCCCAGAAGGGGAGCATCTGTATTCCTTGGGGATGCTGGGGATGTGAGGGGAAAGCTGTCTCCTGATGTGACTCCTAGAGGGTGATGGCACTTTAGATGAAATCGAACTCTGAGCAGGTCTGGCCATGGTAACAATGCTGCCTATTTTTATTCCAATTAGTCCACATTCAGTTTAAAGACCATAAACATGACATTCTATCCCTTTGGTTTGGCTTTCTTTTCTATAAATTGGTAACAGTATGTGTTTCCTACGTTACTGTGAATCTACCAGGGATGTTAACTAAATGTGTGTGTGTGCATGAGTTTTTCCCTTTTGTATTATGGATCTTCAGTGCAGCTCAGCAGACACAGACTCGCCTGCCTGCAGCAGACACAGACCTGGTGGACCACGAATGGTCAATGTCCCTCTCCCCACCTGCCCCAGCTCATGCAAGTTCTCCCATTTACTCAGACGCACTTCTGGTAAGAAATAAGGGGGAGAGTGGACCTGTGAGCATTGAGCCAAGTGACCCAGCTTAAACTAAACTGACTGTTTTAAGCAAGAACAGATGGAGCTCAACAACAACAAAACAAACAACCCAATTTAAAAAATGAGCAAAGGACCTGAATAGACATTTCTCTAAAGAAGTCATACAAAGGGCCAACAACCACATGAAAAGATGCTCAACTCCATTAGCCATTAGGGAAATGCAAATCGAAACCAAAATGAAATACCACTTCACACCCACAAGGATGGCTATTATGTTTAAAACAGAGAATAGCAAGTGTTGACAAGGATATGGAGAAACTGGAATCTTCATGCATTACTGGAGGAAATGTAAAGTGAAGCAGGTATTGTGGGTAACAGACTGGGGGTTCCTCAAAAAGTTAAAATATAGTATTACCATGTGACCTGGCAATTCCACTGCTAGGTATATAACCAAATAATTGAAGACAGGGACTCAGATACTGGCAAAATGTTCACAATAGCATTATTTACAATTGCCAAAAGGTGGAAATAACCCAAGTGTCCATTGACAGATGAGTTGATAAACAAAATATGATACATGCATACAATGGAATATTCTTTAGCCATAAAAAGGAATGAAGTTCTGATACATGCTGCAATGTGGATAACCCTTAAAAACTTTATGTTAAGTGAAACAAGCCAGACACAAAAGACAAATATAGTATGATTTCACTTATATGAAATATCTAGAATGGGCAGAATCTAAGATACAGGAAGTAGAGTAGAGGTTACCAAGGGCTGGGGGGAGAGAGGCATGGGGAGTCAATGCACAACTGGGATAGAGGTTCTGTTTGGGGTGATGGGAACAAAACACTGTAAAAGTAATTAATGTCACTGAATTGCTCACTTAAAAATGCTGAAAACAGCAAATTGCATGATATAGATATAATGTATATGTATATATGTATATATATGTATATGTATATAACCACAAGACAGTTTTTTTGAAAAGAATAGATTGAAAAAGCATTAACAGTAAATTTAATGTTCAGCCCTATATATACTTCCCCCCACAGGAGAATGATGAATTCATAAAAGATGTTATATTAGTTGCCTTCCACACTCTCTCCTAAGGCTTAAAGTAGGACTTTTCAAATTTAGAATTTAAATCTGAAATTACTTCCTTGCTCAAAGTACAGGGTTTCTGATGGTGGAAATTCAGGCACTAAAAGAGGTGTTAAGGAAATATGGTTAAGCTGGGACCTCTGAGAGCCCTTGGTCCTTGGAGTGTGGTTCGTGGACCTGTATCGTCAGCAGTGGCTGGGAGCGCATCAGAGATGCGGACACTCAGGTCCCCCCCAGTACTTCTGAATTAGTATCTGCTTTCTCGCAAGATTCCTGCCTACCCCCACTTATTTAAAAAGTCAGCCAAGGAAGACCATCACATGTAACATGCACTGAGCAGAATGTTCGTGGATTAGAGCTAAAAAAATAAAATACTCAGAAAGTGCCATTCTCATGTCTAATACTGGCAAACTCCTGAAATATTTGCTGAGAAAAATATGAGCAGATGCTTACTGTTCCATCGCACCGGCCATCCTTAATCCTCAGATACATCTGTGCATTTTTCACACTTTCAAACATGCAAACCCCAGAGCTGATTCTATGCACTCTCCAGTGGGAGTTCTCAGACTGGCTTCCCGCTCCAGTACAGCTCCCATCGGGCTGGGGACACAGGGCCTGGCGCAGGCTCGTCGCGAGCAGAATCACGGCCCTGTCCAGGAACACACCCTTCGGAGCAACAGGAGAATGAAAAGTCAGTTGCAAGGGGGCTGGCTGGAGAGTCCATTTTCCTACAGAGGCTGCAGGCTTTGGGATTTTACTGGGAGGGAGGTGGCCGGAAATGAGTAAAAGAAGGGCATAAAAAATTTAACTGCTATGCAAAGCTAAACAAAACTAAAGGAGGTTGCCTCGTTGATGCATTTCAGTTTACATCATTATTTATTAAGTGTGAATCAACATGTAAAGTTCGGTATCAGGTGCTACAGGGATTTTAAAAAGATACAAAGCAAACACTTCTCTTAAGGAATTCATGATTCCTATAGATAAATAATTTTAATATTAAGACAAAGCAGAATAAACTGAGTGTTCTATAAACTGAATATCTAAATTATGGAAGGCACTCCAATATCTATGGATAATAGTTGAATGTGTATATATATACAAGAATGAATGAATGAATGAATGAATGAATGAAAAGAGGTAACAAAGTACATCCGAGGTATACTCAAGTAAATCCTATGAAATCAGTAACTCAAGAGGGAGTTGAAAGTTAATTAGAAATACACTAACACTGTAGAGAAACGGAAAAAAGAAAAATAAGACGCCAATAGTAAAACACAAATGGTGAATAAACAAATGGAAGGCTTATCCACATTCATAATAAAAAATAGAAATTAAAATTATATATTTATTCCTATAGAAAATTGCCCAAGAGTCTCTCTTTAATGACTCAACACTAAAGTCAATGAGATGGTATTCTCCTACAATTCAGAAAAGAGGGGTAAAAACCAGCACATTTCTGGAAAGAAATTTGGCAATATGTTTCATTCTTATCCTTAAATTCAATTTCTAATTATCTTAACCTTAAATTCAATTTCTAACTATCTAAACTAAGAAAATAATGAAAGATGTGGCAAAAGACACATGTTAAAGTACATTTGTTGCAATATTATATGCCGAAAGATAAAATGAAGACATCAAGTGTCCAATAACAGAAAGTTTATATGCACATGCATATATATAATAAAAATAACTCTACATTTGATTATTATGCAGCTATTAAAAATCATGTTGTTTGGGGGAAAACAATGTAAGGAAGTGTTTACCATACAGGAAGAATAAAAAGGTTTGAAGACAAACAGACTTTGGTTTGAATTATGACCTTACCCCACCATTTACCAGCTACGCTATGCAAGGCAAGACTCTTAACTTCTCTGGGGAGGTTTTTCTTCACTTGTAAAATACAGATACAGTATCTGTGATTATTTCCATGATGATTAAATTCTGTCTTGTGTATGCTGAAGATCTCTGCAAAGTGCCTGACTCAGAGTTTGCCTCTCAGAAATGACAGGCTATTGCACAATTAAAATAATATTATCTTTAAGGTAAATTCAAAAACATACTGTAAAGAAACATAAGCATTGTGACTGTATCACACATATGGAACACAGTTATGCTCTCTGATTCTGCCAGAAAAGTTGAAAGTACATAATCTTTTGGTTCCCAAATGTAAGTTTCTCTCATTTTTTAAATTAAGAGTCCCTACCTTCAAAGCTTTAACCTCCCACCTGAACCGAGTATAGGACCTCACTGCCATTGCGGTTTCACTGCTGCTGCCGCCACCCCTCCTGCCTTTCAAAGTCCGAGTAAAATAGGATGGCCAGAGGGGCCAAGGCCACCAGATGAAAAGAAATCTGATTCCTGAATTAGGATTCAGCTCGTGGACAGTTTTCCTCAAGGGGCAAGAGAAAGCAGGCATTTAGCAAGACATTGACGACTCTGCTCCATTTTACCTTGGCGCAAATCACAAATTCTTTTGAAAGGTTGGCGTAGCCTGTGGATGACACATCGGCTATCTTGCCACAACGATGGAAAATCACGGTGTGCCCAGGAGCCAGTGCGGACTCGAGAACCGCACAGCGGTGGGGCTGGTACAGCACCCGCAGCTGTACAGGGGAGCCTGCACCAGCCTGGAAGAAAGAGGAAGTCAGAATCAGCAACATGAAATAAGTAGACAAATAACGACCCAACCTAATGTACACATGCAGGTCTCCTCTCCAGAGGGCGCCTCATTCTCTCCATGTACACATGTCTTTGTCATTCAATTGTTTCCATTCCCAGGCCTGATTCCCATGTCCTGTACCAAGGACTTTCTTCTTTTGATTTCTCAGAACCTGTGGCAGAGGATTGGGTGGCAACAAAAATAACTCCAGCCGCAGGATAGTTTAATAACATATTGATATATAGTTTATCATTGCCTATCTTTGATTTCTTCATTTGTGTTCTCCCAATTCAAGACCCTTTAGCACTGAAAGCTAAAATTGCCAGGGGTTAACCAAATTGAGGAGGTTCTGCTACAGGGAGGCACTAGCGGTGCAGGGGAGAAACTGAAGTGGGAGGGGCCACAGTCCCTTTGGATGCGTGTACATGCCTGAAGGTGACCACGGACATCCTGGAAGCAAAACTGCCCTTCAAGAACCCACCTGGTGGGTGGTGAGCTCCTGGAGAGCAACCAGGTGGAGCGAAGCTAAGAGGGTCGTCTCCAGGCTATGGGCCCCCAGCCGGGTAAAATCCTGCCTCTAGTAGAGAAATCTCAGAATGACTAAGGTGGACTCTCCCACCAACCTCAGGGGGCAGGCGCTTGGAGGTAGATCTGATTTGATTTTAGAAAAACAAAGTAATAGGGTATTTCTTGAACTCTTGACTCAATTGAGAAGACTCCATAGATGCCACCTTCATATTTGCTGAGCTCTTACTTTGGCCAGGCCCAGCCTTGGCCTAATGGGCTAAGGGGCAGGATAAGGGTGCCTTGATTGCCACATCCGGAGCACAGCCAAGCAGCCTTTGTGGAAGAAGTTTGGTTGATCATTTTGCCAGAATTGCAACTCCACAAATTACATGAAAGTTTTTTCAGTGAGTATCACTTTCCCTCAGGTTAAATAACATGCTATGTGTTAAAAAGCCTGATGTAGGATATAACCCTCTATAAGGAAGCTGTAGGGCTGGAGTGAGAGCCTGCCATCAATTCCATGTTCCACATTTTACAGTACGTGGCCGTGGATGAGTCGCTTAATCTTTCACACTTCAGGTCCCTGGTCAGTTATATAAAGCTGACAATAACTCCCTCGTGGGGCAGATGTAAAGATAAAATGCTATAATACATATTAAGCACTTAGAACAGTGCATGACATATCTTATGCGGTCTCATTTTTCAAAATAATTAACATACATTTATTTTAAAAGACAGCTTTATACTTCAAAAGCTACTTTCCAAACCTAAACTGAGGTGAAACCAGTATGATCCCTGAACGGGCCTTTGAGAAGTCAAGTTTCCTTTTGGGAGCTCATTTAAACTCTGAATCTTATCAGAAAGGAGGTCTACTTTCTCTTATCTAAATTCCAATTGTGTGCATCAGAGTATGATGTGTGTATCAGAGTATGAAAAATTAGATGAAACAGAATAACAAAAAAATGGAAAGTACAAGCCAACAAAAAATGTAGTTTGATAATCTTATAAAAGTATCTCATGCCAAAAAAACATTATTTTATGTACAGTTACCATATTATTGATACATTGCAAAAGGGAAAATTACCACATACCATTCCAGTAACAGAGCCATTGTCAATACCAAGAGAAAGATGCCTCATCTGATGGCTTTGGAAAATGCATATGTTTCCTTTGTTGAAAATAACATCAAAGAGACCTGGAAGATAGATATTGTACATATTAATAAGTAATTAATGACTTTAAAGCTTTTTTTCTTATTCAATTTTGCATTGAATCACCTAATAATATTTTATGATATCTCTCAATTAAAAGTTTTTAATTAGTCAAAAGGTAAAACACCAGCAACCTTTGATTACCTACATGTTGCTTGGCAATTTGGTGGAATTTCTACTGAAAATCTCTAATGCCTTCTTATGCTAGTCAGTATGCCTCTGAGACTACCTGCAAAACCCCATCTGTTAGAATTCTTTCCAGCAAAGCAAATTAGGCTAGTGTAAAAATCCATTTCTATTACATAAATCTCAGAAATTTGAAGTAAAATCAAATAATGCATTATAAAAAAAATACATATGACTTGGGCATTGGTGACTGACTGGTTTACATGCAGATGATAACATCTGTTTTATTGATTTTAGTTTTCAGTATACTTTTGCATATATTTTGATCTTAAAACATAAGCTTCTAAAAGGCATGAACTTCTGTCTATTCTGTGTACAGCTATATCCTGGCTCCTGGAACAGTGCCTAGAACATAGTAGGTACTTGAGAAATATTCTTTAAATAAAATGTTTAACTGGATCTCCAAAGCCTATGAAATAAACATTAAACACAGATACACACACACAGTCACACCCACAAAAATTACCCCTATCTTACAAATGAGAAAACTGAGTCTTCGGGAAGTGAGGGGCATTTCCCAAGCCCCCATACCTAGGAAGTCATGAATGGAAATAGAACCCAGGACTTCAGCTCTCAACGCAGTGTTCTGGGCATAACTACTAAACCGTGCTCCACTGTTTACAATCAACAGCCTTATTTTCAGGAATCCACCCTCAAAGCAACATTTAATAAAGATCTCTTTTCTTTTTACAAATAGGCAATTCGCAAATGATGAGTGAAAGAAGCTAGATACAAAAGGGTACATATTGTATGCTTTAATGTTTATAAATGTCTTAACCAGGTAAAAGTACTCTAGGATCTTAGGAGTCAAAGTGCAGGTGACCTTCGGTGGGTAGTGACTAGAAGGGCGCTGAGATGATTTCTGGAATTCTGGTAATGTTCTGGCTACGTGGCTATGTTCACTTTGTGGAAATTTGGAAAATAATGTGTATGATATATTTCAGAAAAACTATTTTTAACATAGGCGATTCCTTGAGCCATGACTTAATGCTAAAAAGTGAAATTTCATTTCCTAATTAGTTGCAAAAGCTTGTATGTGTATTATATGTATGTGTATAGCTATATAATACATAAATTATGTGTAAGATATGTACCTAATATATAAAACATAATATATTTATACATCATATTTTGATAATATAAAATGATATATGATATATAAAGTGATTTCATGGTAACAAAGCAAGATTTTCTAAAATGAACCAATGTCTCCTTTCTTACTAGTGTCAACCTAGCACATTTTTTTATTAACTTGAAACAGTAAACCCTGTTAATAT
Source organism: Bradypus variegatus (assembly GCA_004027775.1). NCBI lineage: Eukaryota > Metazoa > Chordata > Mammalia > Pilosa > Bradypodidae > Bradypus > Bradypus variegatus. The sequence goes on from PVKY010008699.1 coordinate 12,601, forward strand.
ATACCAAATGAAAGCAGATTATGGCAATTGTTGGGTAATTTATGTTCCTCAAATTCCAATTTCTTAACCTGGAATTATTCATATATTTTCTTAATTACCCACCTTATTGTATGTGTAGATTTGTCTGGAGTTAGCAAATACAATTAATGAATTTTACCATTATATTTTCATTCCAATTAAGTCCATGGGCAAATGCTTTTAGTTAAGTACAAGGTCTTATGCAGAAGTTAACTATAGTACTTCAAGTTCAGAAGGATTTCAGTATATATTTAAATGACCTTATATTCATTTAAAGCCATATTTCCAAAAGTAAAAGGCTTGTATATCAAGTGGACCACTCCTCATGGAAAGCTTTCTGCCTACTGAATCTCTAATTTATTTTTATCTACCTAATAAAATGCATCTTAATTGTTAAGAATTAAGGATCTTCATAAAATTAAACCATGTTGATGAGCACTTACAGATACTCCTGGGGGTTAGTGGTTGTGGTTCTTATTGAAATGAGGAAATTACAGAGAGGCAGGAATTCTGACTTCTAATCCTTATGCTGACATTGACTCATTAGATAACCTTGAGCAAATCACTTTATTTCTCTCTGTCTCCATCTCCTCATCAACAAAATCAGGACAAGAATTCTCAGAGGATTATTGCTCAAATGACTCACTAATTGTATGAACTAATGAGTTAATGATGGAAGAATTTGAAAATTACGTAAGTGCTACTCAAAATGTGCTAGGAATAATTACCATTGTCTAATTTAATCTTTCCTTAATCTACTGATTTCATAAATACAAGAACCTAAAGCTATTAAAATATAAAGCCACAATTCTATTGGCATTTAGGTAAGGCCTCAATAATTAAAATCATAACTATTGTCTATGTTGTTATGAAAATTTACTTTTTTAAGTGTATCAAGAATACACTATGGGGATGACTATTTATCTGTTTGCTTATTGTTGTTAACTCCATGTCTAAGACCTTTTCCCATCTACAGTAAATGCTGTAAGTATTTGATGAATAAGTGAACTCCTACTGCTGAGAAAAAGTTACTGGTCCCTATTTTAAGAAATTTAACATGATAGAGAACGTCTTTGGATTTGGGAACTTAATATAGTGATCTTTAATTTAAACTATACATTAGGAACAGAATCTTTCTTTCTATAAAATTATAGTTAAATCAGTGTGATAATGAAATCTTCATGAAATTTAAATGTTTTTGAATAGAGGAGAAATACATTTTTATTGAGGAACTCTAAAATGCTTTCGTGGA
>PVKY010008700.1:0-13894 GCA_004027775.1 Bradypus variegatus
GGCTGGGCAAGGGGCTCTGCAGGGCATCACACAAGTGGGTTTGAACTTCACAAGCCTTCCACCTCACAGCTCGGGCAGTAGTTCCCTGAGAAGCCCTTTGATTGGGATTTGAAATGTGTTTTGTTACTCACTTATAGCCCCTGGAATCGAAGACAATTTTATGCATTTACCGGTTTCCTTCCTTCAGTTGACACGAGGCAGCATTTGGTTTTGATCCACAACAGAAAAACCTCAGGTTGGTGCTGGAGGGAGGGATGTAATTTATGGTTTAAACCTGAGCAAAACACCAAGCCAGGGTGTCCTTTGGGGGCAGAGAGTTGGCCTCAGAAGCGTTCATTCTAATTCCTTAGGACCACATGTTATGTGAGCAGAGCTGCTTTAGGAGACGCTGCCTTATTCACATTCGGCTCCTAAAACAGCTAGGAACGGTGTTTCCACTCTAGTCCACTGACTCGGCGATAGGAAAAAAAAAATTACCCTGAAACCACTGACCATTAGACCTCGCGATGCACGCTGGCCGCTGCCCAGCTGTAGGGCCTGCCAGCTGCCTATCGTGGCTTTCTTCCCCAAATGTCAATCCATGCAGGATCAAGCCGACTCTGCAAGGTTAACACAGTTTGCCTTTATATTTTCAGCAAGGTGAGCCTGCCCCTCGGTGCAGCGTGGCGGGGCAGTGAGACGGAGTGACCACAGGCCATCCTTGCCTGGTGAGTGCGGGAGCTGCTGGCTCCCCACTGACTCTCACCACTGATCAGTTGGCCCCAAGGCGATGGCTTAACAAGGCCCAGTAGAAGTGGGCAGGAGGGATGTTCCCTTTGCCCTGCAAAGAAAATGCAATGGTTGGAAACAGTATTGAGAAGTCAAGCACCCTTACCACCTTGATTCATCATCGCACGGGATTCGGTTGACAAAAGATCATAATCCACTATACAGGATGACAGTCAGACACACGTACCCCCACACCCGGGCCACCCAACCAGGAAACACTGTTTCATGCTAACGCCATCTGGTTCTAATAACATCTCTGCCCTCATGCTTTTAGCTCAAAGCCTCCAAAATTGTAAAAAACTGAAAACAAACCCATGGGAAGACTCTTAAGTATTAATAATTGTCTCACATATGAAGATAAAATGTAAATATTTTCTAAAAAGAAAATGCTCTAGGGAGAAAAATTCATACGAATCCCTCAGACTTTAGGTTTAGGATAGAATTAGAATTTAAGTTAGATTTAAATGTGATCCATTAAAAGAGGATTATTTTGAAATCATTAGTCTGGAATGAATTGGCAAAATGAAAAGTTTCTGGACTTGAAGCAAGGACTGAGTCTTTTTAGCTTAAATCTATGCTTCAGCTTCTGACCAGTGCCCAGGCACAGAATAAATCTCCAGAAAAATTTGATTGAATTCTCAGATCTCATTCCCTCCACCTTCCAGTGTTACTGCAGGCTGCCAGCCCCCCAATCCAGGCAGAAAGACCCGCACCGTGGTAAAAACATGAATCATGAGATTAGCAAGTAATAACTGAGCATCTACATGGTTTTCAACACTGTGCTCGCATCGGTACACTTTGGAGGACAGAACACTGCAGCCTCCTGGTGATTCCATCTCAGGGAGGAGCCAAAGGACAGAAAACAAAGAAATAAACATGCATTTTCAATCTTTCAATACAGCTAGGAAAAAAATGACTGGAAGCAACAATAGAAAATGTCAGCAGCAGGCCCACATGGAGAAGGTGGGCAGAAAGACCAGCTTCAGGGATCTCACAAACTAATAAAAAATGTGAAACAAGTAAGTAAACGGGTACAACACTTAGGTAAGAGTTAAGGATTAGGTTCAGCTGTATGTGAAAGAAAAAGCCAAACTAATGAAAAAATAGAAGTTTATTTCTTTCTCATGTAACAAAAGTCTGGAGGTGGGAAGTCCAAATGTAGTCGAATGGCCTCCCAAGTCATCAAAAGAATACAAGAGCCTTCTGCCATTCTCAGCACATGGTTTCAACTCATAGTCCAAGGTGGCTGCCCAAACTCCAACCATCACAATCTATATTAATCCTGGAAGGCGGAAGGGGTGGAGGGAAGAACGCTTCCTTCCCTTACGGACACTTCCTGGAGATTCCATGCAATGTCTTGACTTATATCTCCTCCACATGGCCACAACTAGCTGCAAGGAGGCTGGGAAATGTAGTCTTTGTTCTTTGTTCCGGAGAGCTGAGGGCTGAGCTGAGACTTGATGGGACAATTCCCAATTCAGGAGAGGAGAATAGATCTGGAGGGACAATTTGCAAGGTCTACCACAGCAGAATGTGAAGCAACAAATGTTCAGCATAAAAGAGGGTTTGAGGCAAGCTCCAAGGAGGAAGCAGCTATGTCCTCAGGGGTGAGGGGTGGCAAAGAGGGGCCTGGGAACAGCTCCATGGAGGGAGGACCCCAAGAGACTAAGTAATTGTGCTGAGTTTCTGCTTCCGGAAAGCCAGCCTCAAGCCAAGTTGAATATTATTGTGGTCAGGTAATATTAGCAGTAACCCAAGACTGTATGAGCCCTACCGTTCTGCAGATCAGCCCTTTACAAACCAAAACCCTCCGCTCCTCAGCCAGTTCTGGTGACCCCAGGGCACAGCGCCCCAGATGATGTCACAAGGCAGTGGGGCCATGGAGGCCTCATCTGTCCTTTATTTATTGGAATTACATTGTCACCCCTGTGCCTGGCAGGGCACCAGGCTCTCGAGTCACCCAGTGAAGCTCTCGGTCCAACAGGGAGGGTGGAGGGATTAGACGAATCATTTTCTAAATAACACAGTCTCGCCATTGTAATAGCACGAGGGAAGAGATGCACAGGGAACCTCAGGGCCAAAATCAGGGCCAAGAGAGCCTTCCCCATGCACCTGGCCCTGTCAGCTACGTGGATGCATCCAGGCAACCAGGACGGAGGCAGGACACGCAGGAGCCACGGCTCTTCAAGGTCAGAATGAGACCCCCCACGGTTCAGAGGGGAAAGTTGCAGAGAAGCGTGGTCTGAAGGGCTGGGCAAGCCCTGGCGGCCATGGAAAGGCTTTGTGTCTTATTTTGAGGGCACTGGGGAGCCACTGAGAACTTTTCAGCTTAAGGATAACATGATGGGTTTGTTTGAATCTTAGGAAGATCACAGAGGGGCAGCCTGGCTGCAGGGGAGCTCAGAGCCTCAGGGAATCATGAACCCTTTTGCTTCACTCATTCCACGCGTGCTCTTCAGTGTCTCCAATGTTCTAGGTACTGGCACTGAAGAGCCCAGAGACCCTCCTTCGTGGGGCTGACACTCCACTGGGTGGAGGGGGGGACAGAAAACAAGCAGATAAATAAGGTAAACACACACGTTAGACAGCGCTGAGCACCATGGGGAAAAATCAAGCAGGGAGGGAGAATAGGGAGTGCCTGGGCTGGGAAGGGGCCATTTTAGTTAAGTGATTGGGAAGGCTCGTCAGTATCTGAGGTCCTTTCTAAATAGCTTGGGACTTTCCCCAGGTTGGTAGGGGAGGCTGCAAGCCTCACCACCTTGCAACTCAGGAGAGAGCCCCAAGAGCAATGTCCTCATGGGAGGAAGACTTATCTTTCCAGACCTGAATAAATCCCAAAGCTTGGAACTTCTCCTTTGCCACCATCCCACCCAAACCACATCGGAGGGCCTTAGGATGCCAGGGCACTGTGGTTTCTTGATGGAAGCAACTGGTCATGCCCTGGGCAGGCAGTTTTTTATCCTGAAGGTATCTATTAAACACCAGCGCAGCTGGGCACAGACTCTGGGGAAACAGAAGAACAGGTCCAGGTCGTCATCCTGCTCCACTGGGGTGATCAAATACAAGGCACGAAATTATCTGTGACTGCAAGGGAAGCACGGAAGGCCAAATAAAGCCCAAGGATGGACAAACTGTCGAGGAAGCCCACAGAAGGTTTCCAAAAGAGATGATAATGGACCTGGGCTTTGAAGAATGGATAAGCCTTTTTCAGGCTAAGAAGAGCTGGAAGGGCCTTGCGGGCAGGGAGAACAACACATACGAAATCACACAGGTGGGACGAACCCAAAGGTCCAAGAGTGGCCAAGTAGCCCCAGGTGGCTGAACCACAGGGTGTGGCGGCAGCAGGAAGGTGAAGCTTGAGAAGGATGTCGGGAGTGGACTGTGAGGTCCCTGTGGGCCAAAGTGAGGGTGTGGCCTGCCCCTGCGGGCAGCGGTGTGCCGGCTGGGGAACCACGGAACAAAGAGACTACGGAACAAAGAGCACACCAGGGCGGGGAGGGGGGTCCACTGGAGAGAGAGAGGTGGGCGGGAAGGGGTCCACTGGCAGGGAATTAACTGGGGGGCCGGAGCAATAGTCCTGGGGCAGCCTGGGAGAACTAAAGCGGGCAGGGCTGTGGGGATGGAGGTGTAATTCACGTACCATACAACACACCCATGGTAAGTATACAAGTCAATCAATTTTAGTAAATTTACAGAGCTGTGCAATCCAATTGTAGAACATTTTCATGGGGGTGCAGCGGGAGCAGCAGGGAGGATGCCCCCAAAGTGCTGCCATCATGGTCGCTGGGTTCACCTACGTGGGGAAGAGGAGGCTCCCTGCTAATGCAGAAGGGGTACAGGGATGGGAGGCACCCGTTCCCCAGGGTAGCCGTAACAACCACAACCTGGGAGGCTGAAAACAACAGAAACTTGTTGTCCTGCAGCTCTGGAGGCCAGAAGTCCCAAGTCCAGGTGTGGGTGGAGCTGTGCTCCCTCTGGCACCCCTACAGGACCCCCACCCACCAGCCTCATCCAGCTGCGGGCGGTCGCCGGCCACCCTCAGCTCTCCCTGGCTCATGGGTGCTTCACTGCAGTCTCCACACAGCCCTGTCCCCAGGTCTATGCTGGGTCCCTTCTCTCCTTGGGGGGCCACCAGCCACACTGCGTTAGTACCCTCCCTGCTCCAGTCTGACCTCATCAGAACTCGAACACATCTGCAAAGACCCCATTTCCAAATCTGGTCACATTCCCAGGTGCTGGGGGTCAGGACTGGAACGTGTCTCTTTGGGGGACACCATTCAGCTAGAAACTGGAGAGAAGGTAGGTTCAGCTTCAGGCGCTTTTGCAGGGAAGGTGCCTGTGCGTCGGCCGACAGAAGCGGGGCCCCGTTCTCCACGGTGAGGTCACGCCTGGGGAGGGAGACGCAGGAGTCCCCGGCCGGCTGGGGGGCAGAGGGGGGCGCTGGACAGGTCACCCCGGTGGGTGGGCGGTTGTGGCTGATGGGCGCAAGGGCAGCCACAGCTACCCGACCTCCCAAGTACTTTTTAACCACAAACCCAAATTGTTTCCTTCCAGGAACCAAGAGAGAGATCAATCAATACCACCGCTGAAAAAGACCACAGATTGTGTGATTCCACTTACATGAAATGCCCAGAAAAGGCAAATCTACAGAGACAGGAAGTAGATTAGTGGTTGCCTGGGGCTGGGGGTGGGAATGGGAAGGGGCTGCAAATGGGCACGAGGGAACTTTTGGGGTTGATGAAAATGTTCCACAATTGGATTGTGGTGATGGCTGCACAACTCTGCAAATTTACTAAAAAGCATTGACTCATATACTTAAAATGGGTGCATTTTGTGGTATGTGCATTAGTCCTCAATAAAGCTGTTTTAAAACACCAGTGCTATCAGATGAAATTGCAGTTAATGAGAGCCAGGGATGGATCACATACAGGTGAGTGACATTTTTCTCACAAAAGTATAAGTGCTCTCTCTTTTCCAGGTGAGTCCCAGACCCAGGAGAAGGAATAATGAGGCTAACTGGGAACAGAGCTGGATCAGGCCTCCTGTGCCCACATTTGCAAGAAGGGAGAGCTCAGTGGGTCCTCACCCTTTCATGCATTCAGCAAACCGGGCTGAGAACCCTCAGGTGCCAGCACAGCCCTGACCCCGGGAGCTGGTGGGTCGGCGTGGAGGCACACACACGTGTACAGGGACACAACTGCCCCAATGGGGATGCGCCGAGAAGGCGACGAGGGCCTCCAGAGTCTCTGCAAGGCCTGGGCTCCCCGATCCACAGGAAGGCCTGTGTGTGCTGGTACATTGGGTCGTCACGGACTGTGCCACCCGACTACCAGGGGGACTCCAGGGCAAGCACGTGCAGCTTGTCCCCACATTAAATGACCAGAAGGAGAAGGGGCATTGCCCCCCAGTGAGCCTGCCGCCTCCTTGCTGCCTCTCACTGCCTTTACCTCCAGGGAACAGCGAATCATCTCGCCACTGAGCGTTACCCACAAAAACCAGGCGGCGGGGGCCCTGGGATCAGAAACGGAACTTCCTCTGATAGTCAAGGAATGGGTTGTGACTCCTACTAAAGAGAATCAGAGTAGAGCACCTCAGGGTTGAAATGTAATAAAAATAATAACTAACTCTCCTACGGTGTATACTACCTGTCAGCACCATTATAAGTGCTTTGCATGTATTTGCATATATTACCACATTTACTACTCAGTGCAACCCCAGAAGGGAGATGTTGACCCGTTTTACAGATGAGAAAACCGAGAATCAAAGTCAACCCCCTCCAATAGATCATGTCACCCCACAAAGAGGGCTCTCCTGCACCCCACAAAGAGGGCTCTCCTGCACCCCACAAAGAGAGCTCTCCTGCACATCTAGCTTCTGCCCCCACCCCTGCCCCGTGCAGGTACAACAGCTCAGCTCTCCAGCGCACACAGGTGGGAAAACTTCACTACTCCCCACAATCTCCGTGAAACATCCACAGGGCACACCACCACCCTGAATAAGCTGCCACAAACAGCACGGAAAGCATTCCAGTTTAAAACTTTCCAACGTGGTGAATATTTTTCCAGCACACGTCTCAAACAAGCTGCAAAGGCAACTAAAGGTTATTTTTTCAGCCACACAAATCAGCTAAGTATGTTCAGTGTGGCCCTGAATTATGGCTCCCAGCTGCAGAGGAAGGTGGCCGGGGACCCGAGAGCGGAGGGCGGTGGGGAGAGCTGCACACGCTCGGGCCCGGAAGGGGCCCCTCATTAGTGGGATGCGAGCCCTGCGCCCGGAGGAGCGGCGTGACCTGCCCACGGTGAGGCCGGCGCCGGCTCTGCTCCCGCTGCTGAAAGTCTGATTAACTCGTAGCTGAAGGCGGAGCTGCTCCTCAGACTCCGGACAAGAGTCGTTTCCAACCAAGGGGTCTGTTTAGTCCTTACACATGACCTGTGTATTTTCTCTCCTGGAATTTGATATCTCGGGCAACCTGCCAAGGACTGTTCGCCAGGGAGAGTGTGCATGTAAAACGGGAAAAGGAAAACCGGAGAGGGAAGGTGCGGCCACGCAACTGCAAGCCGGATGAATTTCTCATTTCGCGATGTGGCAGGGTCCATGGGCTGGGGTCCCCCAGTATTTGCAGAGCTGAGGCCCAGGTGGGAGGAGGGGGACAGATGCCCTGAGGCTGGACTGCAGCCAGCGCAGTGGGGAGGTGGGGGTACGGCTCCATGGGCCCCGCGGATGCCACCCCTCTCCCTGCAGGACCCTCTGTGGGCACAGGGGTGCCAGCCCCCCTGGCCATCCCATTTGATATTCCTCACATTATGTAATGTTGTTTTAGAGGCAAATTTTCTAAACTCATCACCCAGTAAACCTATATCCTTGGTGATATTAATGGCAATTATCATTGTCAAGGTTCTTTAATTTTTTCTGAAGAATGGCTTAATCTGTTACCTCGTGGTAGGTCAGCATTGAGGTCACTTATCATTTAGGAAAACTACATGGCACACGCAGAACGACAATAAAACATGAGAGGAGCCATTCCCCATGAATGGAAGGCCCAAAGGAAAGGCTGCAGCTTGGCTTTAGTCATTTTCTCGTTGTTCCTACATGCCTTGGTTCCTGGTGATTCTTGCACCAGCGAGAAGGCACCCAGAGAGGACTTGTAGGTCCTAGCAGGGTGCTGGCTGAAAATGCAAATTCCTGGGCTTCGCGCTCAGAGATTCAGGTGCAGGAGTCCACATTTTGTTGCACAATGACACTCTCTTGTGTGAGCCACAGGCCCCACTGTGAGAAACGCTTTGAAATTCGGAAGTGGTGCCACCCTGGAAAGAAAGGATGGCTACAAGAGCACAGAGCAAGGGTCCCTCTCTGACTGCAGAAGCCACCTGAAAGGAAGGGTGAGAGTTTGCTGTTGGGGCACCCAAAACACGGGGCACCCCAGGGAGGGGCTGATGGGAGGAAATAGCAGAGTGGGGTGGGGGGACCCCATGGCATCAGCAGCCAGAGGCCAGCCCAGGAGGAAGGCAAGAGCCTCCCCTGAGCCCAGGCTGGCAGGCAGCAGGCATGGGGCTGCCTCGAGGGGCCTGAGGCTCGGCACGTTTGTCCCTGTTGAATGTCTGCTGGCCAGGAAGTGCCTGCTGAGCAGAGGAGGGCAAACGGGGAGATCCTGTGTTCAAAATGACCTCTCCATGGCACGGGCTGTCTCACTAATTTCTTAGCTTTCCTTTCATTCTCTCAGTCTCTTGGTTTCTTGAGTCAATATTCCTACCAGAAGATAGACCCATCATAAAGTCATTCCTACCAGTGAGTTTATTTAACATGGTCCAGCCCCAAATTTAAAACCCAAGGAGACTGATAATTTCGACTCGGCTCAGAGCCGAGTGAGAGCCAGAGCACAGACCCCCGCCGTCCCCCCACCCCGAACGCCCCCCACGCTAATTTATTCCACATACACTCTTCTTCTGGCCTAGAGGGAGTTGCATTTTCATGGAGGTCCTTTTAGCTGAGGATTTATCAAACCAGAGTATCTGCATGGTATGAAAATCAATCAGATCCATTATCTAAGCTGTTAGTTTTAGGCAAAATGTCAAGAAATGATTCAGTACAAAACCCGTCACAAAAGTATTTATTAAAAAATCTTTTGCTGCTTTTCATCTACAAACATTTACTATCCTGCATACAAATGTCAGCGATTCGGCCTAATATACTTCTTCATTTATTTACTGTTCATTCCTTCTGGATAAAAGCCAAAACGAGGCCCCTGGTTCACGGCAGCCCAGTGCAAATTCTCGAGGACGCTTCTCCTCACCCCAGGATCAACAAACGCCTCTCACTGGGGCGCCACTGCATGCATTTACTCAGTCTTTCCAAAGCCAGGACTTCTTTAGTAAGTAGCGTCTTCACACTGAAAGAAGGTTTTATTTTCAAATAGAAGTTTATCAACGTCTTACCAGGACTTTTCAGAACAAAACTATAAATTAAATCAGGACTTGACAGTCAGGAGGACCAAAGTGCATCCAAATATAGAATGCCAAAATGTAAAAATCAACCCGCCAATCCCTGCCTTAGTTCAGAGACCCTGGATGATCTCCAATGATCTCACACTGCTTAACCAAATCCCCAATATTAAGTGAGTTCCAGTGGAATCACAGATTCCACAGCAGGAAGGCACTTCACGAGCCTGGGGTGCGACTCCCTCCCTTTAAGAAGAGGAAACGGCAGAAAGGGCAGAGATTCTGAGGAGCTTGTCGAGGTCACGCAGCTGGCGGGTGACAGCAGCAGCCCCGGAATCTTGGAGTTGCAGTTTTTGATGAAATGTGTGTCATTCGGTGCTGCTAGAGGGGAGCGAGGGGGGCTTCCAACAGCAGAGAGAGCAGCCAAAACAAGCAAACACAGACCATCGAAACTCAAGGGGAGCTTGGATTACAGGGCCTTCCCAGCTCCAGCCTCAAATGTGAGCATTGAAAACCACATTTCACCTCCAAATAACCTTCATCTGCTTTCTATCTTCCAAATCTACACCCGTCACTTCATCCTTGCAGCGGGTTGTCAATACCTTCATTACGGAACCCATGTCGTCTAAATTGGCAAGGCGAAGCTCCAGCTGTTAAAAACGCTCTGAAGAAGAACGGATGACTAACAACCATTTTTCAGCCTCTAAGGGAAGCCACGAGAGCTGAGCAGACGCCTTGGCCCGTGAGCATCCCGAGGGCCAGACTGTTTAAATCCAATGATAACTTTATACCCTTGTGCTTTCTGCATTTGGGGGTGCTTCCAGCTCTTGAGCAAACTGCACCGGCATGCACGCCCCACCTGCACCCCTACTGGTTCTTCCCGTCAATCCCCAGGAGGTGAGTGGGGGTCAGGAGCAGATGGCAGAGAGCCCCTTGTTCTTCATGGCCTCTTCTCCATGACATCACCAAGGCATCTCCTTGCCCTCACAAATCCCACCCCCACTGTCCCTGATATCAGTGCCATTGATTCACAGAGCATCCAGCTTTGGTGATGGGTTTTCCTCCCCTCCCCCATCTTATTTGGGAGAAAATTCCAGAAGCCTGGGACACCCCCTCATGGCAGACATGACCTGGAGCCACTCACTGCCAAACCTCCACAGGCTCGGCACCCTTTGGAGCGGCTTCCATGCACATGAGGTATTTCTGGCGTGAAATACATTTGTGTCACTTAAAGGGAGCAACCTCGATTATTTAACTCTACCTAGATTTAGTTCAAATATAAGAGCTACTGTGTACATCTGAGACTTCTAGGAAATTGATTTTTCTGCCTCAGATCATTTCATAGGGTTTAGCATTTAAACCAAATCAGGCACACACTGATGTGTTAGTAGATACTGAGCTTGTTTCCTTTTTCTAATGACAGTTGAAGCACGTGCCCTCACCCTTCCCAGCACATGCCCACACATGCTACGATTTTAATAGACCTCACTGGCCCACTGAAAGCTCTCTTTAAGGAACCAACTGGGTCTTCTCTCACCCCGAAGTCCCAAGGGGCCAACTTGAGACCCAGTCACGGCATTTAACCCTCCGTTGACCTCACGTCCACCCATTCAAAATGCCTCCTGCAGCCAAGAGGGGTTTTGTTGTTTCTGCATTTCCCAGCCATTATCAAGTGACTTCTTTAACTTCTTCCTCAGAGTAAAATCTTGATGGACCAAGATTTTCAACTGAAATCTCTGATCAGAAATTATCATCCATGGCTGCAGTGATGGAAAAGCATCCTTGAGGCTGATGTTGATATTTACTATTAAATTATCAGGTCATAGTTTCATAAAGATGCTCCAATACCGAACGTAAACCAGCTGTTTCCGGGTTCTTCCAAGGAAAGAGAACCGGTGGAATCATCTGAGGATGAATGGTCCTAAAGAACTTTCCAAAGGGTGACAGTTTAAAGATTGGAAGTGATCAGATTTTAAATTACGGGCGTTTGCGAGTCCATAAAGGAAAGCAGGAAAAAAGGGCAGAGACGGGGGGAGGCTTCAGCCAGGACCTCTGAGTCCCAGCCAACTCGACTGCAAAGTCACCCTTGGTGATTTTAAATGGGGAAAGAAGTCTGTATGTTAAGGGGCAGCCTAACGCCTTATCATTATTCTGATAAAAGAGAAAATGTGCGATGGGGAGAGTGTTTGAAGGCAGCCAGGATCCAATCAGAATCTGGTCCTGCCTTGCCGAGGGGACAAGCTCAGGGAGGCGAGGGTCCCCCCTCGGTGTTCCATCGATTTTCTATAAATGAAAACCACCACCATGACCCCCTAGGGTGCGCAGACCCTCTGGAGTGGGGTCTGGTAGGGAGTGAGGACGATCTGCATAAACAGCGTCTCGCGCATGTTGGCTTAAACCCCGGAATACAGTAAGCACCCAGGAATTGATCATTGCTGTTGCTTACAGTTATTATTAACATGTCTACAGTACGCAGCATGACATTAGGAAAAAAAAAAGTCCCTTCTTCTCCACTTGTCTTCTCCCATGAGTCAGACAAAATCTTAAAGGCTTAGAAGGGTGGAGAAACTCTTCACTTTTTGTGAGGCAGAAGGGATAGGAGTCTGGGGGTGCAGCGGACATCAGGGGTCCTGACATTTTGAAAGCTGAGGTCCATTGGCCCCAGGACATCAGGACACGCTCAGAAACCCACCCACTGGGGAGCAGCCGCCAATAGAACTTTCCGCAGTGATAAAGATGTCCACTGTCTGCACTGTCCGGTACGGTGGCCATCAGCCACACGCAGCTATTGAGCCTTTGAAATTCAGTGAGTGCCACTGAGGCACTGAACTTATTCGAATTTCCCTTTAATTAAGCATAATTAGTTGAATGGTTGATAGTTGATCAATCAACTGACTGATTACATTAAATAGCTACTAGTGGCTACTGCTTCAGACTGCGCAGCTCTAGGAGGCTCCTGGCCCACTGCCCACCGTCCTGGCCCGCTTGTGAGATGGCTCGGTGGGACCGGGCAGTGGGCTGCTTCTCACCGCCCCCCCCACCCTCCCTCTGGGAGCAGGTCTCCTCTGGCTGAGCAGGCAGCAGGGCATCTGGGCTTCCAGCACCTTCCGCCTGAGCCAGAGCCTGGTGGGGCCTCAGGACTGTCCCCACACGCCCCACAGGGATGGACCAGGCCAGGGTCAGCCCGGCCACGGGCCAGTCCTCCTGGCTTTCCATCTGGGCACTGGCCTGCAGAGGCAGAGCAGAGGGGTCACCAAGCCTGCTTCCCAAGCCTCAAACCCCCAACAGGCGTGTGCGCTCACACACACACACACACACACACACACACACACACACACCCTGGGAGAAGGCAAATTCCTACAGCAGTGGCAAATGGCAAAGTGAAAGCAGCACTTCTCCTATCTGAGCCTCAACTTCCACATCTGAAAAATGGGAATGAATAACAATCGTGATAACGACGCTTCCTTTACGGGGTTGTAGCAAGTAAGAAATAAAGTCACAGGGCACGGAAGGCACTCGGCACACGCTAGAGGCCGCCGCTGTGTTCCTGTTGCCGTGGTGACGAGCAGGAGGGCGCGTGGCAGGTGGGGGGCGAAAGCCACCCTGGCTGAGTCCCTTCGCAAGCCCACCCTGGCTAGGCGCCTGTTTGTTCTCTTCATGTTTCCAGCAACTAAAATGCCCCAGCGCCTAGCGCAGAGGATGACAGGACACTAAGCTCCAGCTCCCCTCCTGCAAGGTGGACAAGCGAAGGCCACTGGCCACACGGGGGAAGTTCCAGGGCGACAATCACAGTTACGGAGCCCCAGGGCTGGGGAAGCTGCGGCTGACGGAGCCCTCGGGGGGAGAGGTCAGGTTGCCGTGGGGCCTGCACTGGGGCTGGGGGAGGTTGTGTGAACAGGGCACACGCTCGTCAACTCCTCCCAACAACCCGCAAGGTACGAGCATCCTCTCTGCTCTAAAGTGAGAGGCACACGACTAGCAGGTGGCCAGTGGAGGATACCCCAGGCCTGGGCCATTCTGCACCACCTTCTCCAGTTACTAGGGAGGTGATCTTGGGAAAAATCGTTTCCCAGCCCTAAGCCTCCATGTCTCCTCTGTAACCTGGAAAGAGAAGCCACCACCAGTTTCCCAGCATCAGCAGAAAGGCCACCCGTGGAAGTGGAAGCTCATAGGACAGCTCCAGGAACACAAGCCATGAGTTGGCGCAGCCGGTGTCCTGCCTCCCGGACATCACTGCAGACCACAGACAACTCCCTGTTCCAGGCGTCCTTGCCCAGTCCCATTTCCTGGCCAAGCAGCAACACATCAGCAGGAAAAACATGGCTGTCCACTTTCTGAAGACAAAACAGCCTCTTCTTCCAAAGAACTTGCCTCTTGCTAACAGCCAGGCCAAGCACCGCTCACCCAGGCACCCCCAAAAACAAGAGAGGAAGCGGGGCTCCCACCCAAGTCTCAGAATCATGCTCACTCTAACAGCCCAAAGGCCACCCCCACTTGCTGCTCAGTCCCACACTTGCTGGGGCTCGTCCCTGCACCTGAGTGGGACCCGGAGCTCAGACCCCTGGAACCTTCCCCTCCTGAGCCTCCACATCCCCGCAGAAAACGCCCTTTGGCTGAGAATCCTGGAAACCAGAACTTTTGGTGGAAGTATCCGCTCCACCTCTCCACCCTGGGCATCCAAAATTCTGAGA
>PVKY010008701.1:0-13873 GCA_004027775.1 Bradypus variegatus
CACCCATTTGCCTTAAATCCCCATTCTCGCTCCCATCACCCTGTAACCTGTAATCTGCTTTCTGTTGCTATGAATTTGCATATGCTAACTATTTAATATAAGTGGAGTCATGCAATGTCTGTCCCTTCGTGTCTGACTTATTTCATTCAGTGTGATGTCTTCAAGGTTCATCCGTGTCATCACATGTGTCAGAACTTCAGTCCTTTCTATGGCTGAACAGTGCCCCATTGTATGGCTACACCACATTTTCTTTATCCATTCATCAGTGATGGACACTTGGGTTGCTTCCACCTTTTGACTGTTGTGAATAATGCTGCTATGAACACACTGGTGCTCAGATATCTGACTGAACCCTTGCTTTCCATTCTTTGGGCTAAATACCTACAAGTGGGATTGCTGGGTCATATAGCAGCTCTTTTTAACTTTTTGGGGAACTGCTAAACTGTTTCCACAGCATCTGCCTCATTTCACATTCCCACCTACAATGTACTAAGGTTCCCATTTCTCTGAATCCTCTTCAACACTTAATGACTCTCAGGTTTTTTAATAATAGCAGTTCTAATGCATGTGAGATGGTATCTCATTGTGATTTTGATTTTGATTTCCCTAGTGGTTAATGACGCTTAGCATCTTTTCATGTGCTTATTGGCCATTTGTCTGTCTTCTTTGGAGAAATGTCTGTTCAAGTCCTTTCCTTATTTTTGTAGTGAACCCTTTAGAATCCTTTCTCATTTTTTTCTGTGCATATTTTTCAGTATTTTCTATATGGTTACCATTGGGCTTAAATTTAATGTCATAAACCTCTACCAATCTCGTTTCCTTTGATACCAACTTAACATTATTAGCATACGTATAGTCCTCCCACCTTTATGTAGTTCTTGTCACTAATTACATTTTTATACATTCTTAAGTCCAAAGCCATTGATTTATCATTTACTTTGTATGCATTTGCATTTGAGGTACTATAGGAAGTTAAAAATGGGGTTATAAACAAAAAATAACATAGTACTGACGTATTTACCCATTTCATTACCTTTACTGAAGATCTTTATTTTTTCACACAACTTTGATCTATTGTCTGCTGTCCTTTCCTTTCAACCTGAAAAACTCCCTCAGTTTTTGCTTATTTGCGAAAGCCTTAATCTCTCCCTCATTTTTAAAAGCCAGTTTTGACAAATATAGAATTCTTGGCTGGTGATTTTTTCAATACTTTAAATATTTCATCCCCTCTTGCAATTTTCATAATTCTCTCTCTAAGGCATTCAATAGTTTGATTGTCATGTTTCTAGGTGTGAGTCTATTTGAGCTTATCCTGTTTAGAGTATGTTTTTGCATTACATTTGTTTTTTGTGAGGTTTTTGTTTGTTTGTTTGTTTGTTTTGTATTTTGGTTATTCATTACTTTTTTTAGCTTTATCAAAAAATTAAACAATATAAAAACATTTCAAACAAAACTAAAACAAAGGAAGAAGAAAAAACAAATAACCTAAAATAACTACACTGCTTCCGACATGTTCCTACCCTACCCCACGAAAACAGACTATAACCCAACAAAGGAATAAGAAAAACAAATATCGTAAAGTAACTACATTTCTGCAAATTTTTTGCTACCATACACCCCAGAAATTAACAAACCATAGTCTTTTCTGAGCATTCCCAGAACATTCAGTTTACCCTCTGTAACTTATTTGTTCTTATTAGATTATCGTTACCCCTTCACTATTTGCTGTCTGTCGTTAGGTCCCCTACATGTTGCATTACTTTTGACGTGGATGTTTTTGTGTTTGTTTTGCTCTTTGAGAGCTAAGTACAGGGTGTTCTAAAACTCTCTTATTTCACCTTGTCCTGTGTTTGTTTGCAGGAAGATTTTGTGGACTCAGAAAAAGAATTCCCAATTGAATCCACCTTTGTCCACATCAAAGAAACCCCTTCCGAACAGGAGAGCAAAGTCTTGCTTCTGACTGAAAATGGGGAGCATGCCTACACCGTTAACCATGAAACCAGTCACCCCCCACCCTCCAAAGTCTTTGTCTGCGACCAGCCCGAGAGTGCAATGGGAGTCCAGCTGCAGCCCTGCCTCAGTGGTACCTCCGGGTGGGCACTGTCAGGCAGCTCCAACGAACTGATGCAGCAGATCATCGACCAAGTCCTTCAGGGCAGCTCGTGTAAGACCAGCGATGTCACCGAGCTGTCTCCGGAGTCTTCCATTTTATCATCCAGGAAGGATGGCCGCAGGTCCAACTCTTTGCCAGTCAAGAAAACTGTCCACTTTGATTTTGAGGCGGACACTTTCAAGGATGCGTCCTGCAGTAAGGACTCTTTCCATGGCCAAGATTTTCACTTTGATGGGAGCCCAAGAAGGGCAAAGAAGTTGAAGCAGGAAGGACACGTCTTGGCAAGAGAGGCTGATGAAGAAAAGAAAGCGAAACTGGAAGACCCAGAGACCATGGAAGCAGCATCTGATGCGCCCCTGGATGACATTTCGTTGGTGGACGGTAAGATCTGTGATTCTCAATCTCCCCAGGGCTCTTCCTCCTGGAATGGGGCATTGGAGAGTACAGCCAGCCACCAAGAAGAAAGTCCTTCTTTTCCATCCCTAGAAGAAAATACCGTCATGGCCAGTTCCTTGGAGGTCAAGGTTAAGCTGCTGACTGTAGAAGCGACGGATGAAGAAGGCTGTTTGGAAGGCATACCATTAAAACCCTCTAAATTTAGCAGTGACCTAGTCAATGTTGCTTCTACCAGCCACGCTTTCAATGAAGACCCTTTGCCTCAGGAAGAAAAACGTGCTGAGAATGATGTTTCTGAGGAATGTGTTGAAAAAATGGGTAAGAGGAGAGCTAAATCTACCCACAAATGGAAGGAGTCCGCTGAGCTCCCAGTGAAGTCCAACCAACAGCAACCTCGCTGGGGCCCTGGACAAGAAGCCCAAGGCTCTCTGGCTCCAGAAGAGACACCTGTGGGTCCCAAACCAGAAGTATGTGAAAAGGCAAAGAACGAGTCCCCGCGCTGCCTTGGCGGTGAGGACGAGGGGGAGACCGAAAGCCTCGAGGAGGATGGAGATGAACTGCCTTCCAGCCCCCCAAGCTGCAGTGTCAGCCTGGAGACACTCGGGAGCCACAGTGAAGAAAGCCTGGGTTTCAAGCCCTCTCCACCTCTCTCGAAGATTTCCGTCATTCCCCACGACCTTTTCTATTATCCGCATTATGAGGTTCCCCTGGCTGCCGTTTTGGAAGCTTATGCAGAAGGCGTGGAGGATCTGAAAAACGAAGAGATGGATGCTGAGGAGCCCGAGTGTTACTTGCACGACCTGGACTCCAGGGAGGAGGAGGCCGATGACTTGCGGAGCAGCTGCAGCTTTTCAGTGATGGCCGAGGACCTTCCCGGGGCCAGCATCCAGGTGCCGCATGTCGAAAGGGATGCGGTGGGCACCAACCCAGCCTGGGAACCTGCCCCCCACCCCAGCCACCAGGACCACCAGCGAGGGGAGGCCGAAGAGAGTGGCCAGGTTCCTGTGGAGAGCAATCAGGTATTAGATTGCCCGGAGGGATTGGGGTTTTCTTCTGCATCCTGCACCCACCATCGTTGGGTTGGAGGATGCTGCACTTCTCTGAAGCTCAGGTTCTCCCTCCATAAAGTAGGGACAAGGATGCCTCCATCCCCACTCTCGGCCTCCTGGGGCACAGCATTTAAGAAGGCGCTAACGCTCAGGCTCGTGCAAGTGCAGGGTCTGCGCTTGGGAGTGTGTGCCTCCTTAAATGTTGCACTCTGGGGGCCTGGCTTGCCTCACCCTAGCCCCAGCCCTCTTCATAGGGCTGCTCTGAGGATCAAATGAGGTCATGGTTGAGGGTCCAGTATAGCAATAGTAGTAATAATTTTACAAATAATAACCATAGCTAATGAACCATAACCCCCTTCTCCTGTAGCATCCTGGGAAAAAGAGAGGAAGCAAGGCCTGATCTTTGGCACCAACATTGATTTTCAGGCTTTTTATGGTTTGCCACTATTATTGGGTTGCTCTGGTTTGAAATGAGTCATCAGGGTGAGGGGGTCTCGGGTTTCTGAGCTGGAACAGCTCAGTGCACATCTGGCTACTACTTGGCAGACCCGTTGCATCGCTCAGCAGCTCGGGTGGGTGGGTCGCTGGAGGGGGCGGTTGATAGCACAGCAGGATGGCAGGGAGTAGGGGGAGAAGCCTCCTGCAGCTGCATCCAGGGCCTGGAGCCCAAACTGGACAGGGCCCTATGGTGAGAACTCCTGGGAGCCTGGGAGGAGAAAGGCTTGGGCCTGGCCAGCCACATGGGACAGAAGGTGAAAAGGACAAGTCCTGCTCTTCCATGTTCAGTGCTGGAAAGAGTGAGTCCCCAGTCACTGGACTGTAAGGGAATGTGGCATCAGACATAGGGACTGGGCCCAGCAATGGGATTCAGGGCTTCATTGAATTGGAACCCCCACCACCACCACCAACCCCGGACCAGCAAGGCTGCATGTGTGGGAGGCCGCTGGAGCTGGGGAGGGCGTTCTGGGCAGAGGATGCAGCCCGAGCACAGGTGCCAAGGGGGAAAGAGTGGGGCACACTCTGAGGGTGTCAGCTACCCCTGAGCATACTGGTCCTATATTGTCTCACCATCCCTCCTGGTTGAGTCCCATCCACACCCCACAGAGGGGTGTCCCTAAAACTCCCCTACCCCAGTCTCCAGAAGAAAGTCTAAATTCTTTAACATGTCCTTCAAGCCTCTCCCCAGAGCCCCACATCGCTGCCCACCCTGCTCCGTCCCCTCAAGCCCAGCAGCCTCCCACCACATGGAACGCCCTTCCCCAGCCATCACTGGGCAAATGGTTAGTCACCCTCCAAAGCCCAACCCGAAGAGCACCTCCTCCCAGGAGCCTTCCCACACAGCAGTTGCTCTCTCTTCTGTACCAAAACCTTTTCTGTAGTGCTGTACTTTAGTGCTTTTCTCAGTGTGTGTGGGTTTTGCTTTTCTCCCCCAGGAGAGAATGAGCATTTGCATGTTAAACCTTGGACCCCCAGAGCCCAGCACCGTGCCCAACGGGGCTGACGGTGCAGGAAAGGTTTATCGCATTGCCATGGCCTAAGGGGCTTTTGCAGCTGAAGGACTAAAGAAAGCACCGGACACGTTCTGAGACATGAGCTTTATTTTGGGGGCTTACCTACAGGGTGGGGAGTCAGCTGCCCTGAATGGTGGCGGGTTCAGAGCTTGCTGTGTAAGGCACTCCACAAAAGCTGGGGGGGCCAGGGAGTGGTTATAAGGGTTAAGACAAAGACATTCAAATGGGTATGAGAGGAGCGGGGTGGGGGGGGTGGGGGCTTGTGACCTAGGGAGGAGTCAAGTGTGGTCAACAGGGAAGAAGGGGAGGATTATAGATTATCCTGTAGATAACAGTACCCCAGGGAGTCTCAGGGAGGAGGTAGTTTCAGGAAGGAGGAGAGCTCTGGACGACATTTAGCTCTGGAGGCCTGATTTTACAAGGAGAGTGGGTCAAGCAAGCTGCTGTTCAGTCTTCAAGGCCCTTGGGGAAGGCCTGGGCCCTGGCTCCCACGCGCATGGCTATTTGGGGGTGGGGGGGGTGAGGCAAAGGTAGTATGGATTAAGTAACAATGTAAACATGATACAGCTCCCGGCAGCCGAGTCAGGTGCCCCACCAGGTACGTCCGGAGGAATGAGAAAGCTTTGCGTTCTGGGACAGCTACTGTTGAAAAGCAAATTTGAGCAGCCTTGAAAGACATGTAGGATTTAGAAAGGCCAGAAGTGGCAACTCGGTTGTATTGGGTTTGCCAACTCCTGGCACCTGGAGCACTGGGAAGAGCAGAATTCCCAGGCGGTGCCCACCTGTGCCCACCTAGTGGGCAAGCCTGCCAGGGCTGCTTGCCTGGGAGGCCAGTCAGCGCCGTGCTGTGTGTTCACCACCTTTGGGATGGATGGAGAAGGGGGCTGGTGGCTCTGCAAGCGCCAGGACCACACCTGCCGTCTTCCCTGGCTACCACCTGGGCCCCTCCCTTGGCTGCTTGCTCGGGTCTGGAGCCGGCCCTGCCTCGGCAGCAGGAGGCCCTTACTCCTGGCAAGATCCCGCAGGGCTAGGAGTGTCCTTGGGGGAGATGGGGTGCCCTGTCCCCAAGCTGGGGGGTTGGGCCCTGGATTGTGATGGGCCAAAAGCTCATTTAGGACTAAAGAAATGGGACCCCATTGCGTCTCTGCCTCTCCTGTTACTTAAAAGGACTGATTAGCCGCTCAGACCCTCTCTCCTCTACTGAGTTTGGCCTATGGAAATGCAAATGTGGCCTTTCATTCTTTCTTTTCTGCTTTCCTTCCCTTCGCTGCCAAGCACTGATTGTGCCTGAGCGACCAACCTAGCACTGACTGGGGCATGGCCTGCAGGTCCAGACTTCAGTCCCCTGCCCCACTGCCCTGGCGGGGCCCCAGCAGCTCCTGCACCGGAGCCCCGCGTTCCCCGTGCTGAGTGTGCGCGTGACACCAACTCTGCATCTCTTGACGGTGACCTGCGTCCTCTGGCTCCCACCAGTCTAAGGAGCGTTTGCCCACTCAGCCCACCCACCTTGCTTCTGGCTCCCAAGTTGAGCTCCAGCCTCCATCCCTGAGAGCGGAGGGCGAGGGTCAGGGCTCAGCCCCCCAGGACAGCTGAGGTCTGTGAGTTTTGTCTCCCAAGAGACAAGAGGACAGGGATGGAGCATTTCCCTGACACCTGGCCCTCCTTTCAATAAAAAGTTATCTTTTCCCAGCCCAAAGTTTTTCTCCTTCTAGTCTGAAAAAAAAAAAAAAATCCTTTCCTCGTTTCACTTTTCAGGAAGGGTAGCATTTGCCCATCAATGATGAGTGTGGGCTGTCTTTAAATTCCCAATAAATAAATTCTGCAGGGAACTTTGTTCTCCTGGGGTGCCATTGGCCTGGCCACTCTAATCCTCTTATTTAGACACCTGTTGAGCAGGTACTTCAGTCCCTGAAGGAATTCTTAAGAGGGGGCGCCAACAGTTCCCATGCTTCTGGATTTCAGGCAGGAGCTTGGCAGCTGGGGTTCAGATGTAGTGTTCGCAGAATCTTCCTTACCAAATGAAAGGCAGGGATGTCACACTACAATCCACCATCAGCCAACGGCACCCCGAGATGTCATCCCCCAGGCTACACATTTGCCTGAGTGTGTACCTGTCCAAACCCACAGGCCACCTTGCACCTGTCCACCCCTCTGTTTTCCAGGATTCCTTCCTCTGTTTAAGCGGATGATGGTTACATGCCCACCCTAAGAGGCATCCTTTTCAGGAAACACGGGGGTATCATGGGAAGAGGCTGGTAATTAATACGCTCAATTGACAGATGAGGAAACTGAGATTCAGAGAGACAAAGTCAGTTGCTCAAAGTCACACGGCAGCTCAGCCAGGGTTTAAAACCAGATCTTACTGACGGTAACCCCCATGCTCTTTTCCCTCCCTCGACTGGAGGCATTTGAATTCTGCCCAGGGCACGGGGCTTCAGAGGGGCCTCTCTCCCACGGTGGGCTGCACTGGACATCATCCGCGGGAGAGGCAGAACTGGGAGGGGCTTCCTGGGTGCCCTGAAGTCCAGGTGGCCTGGAGTGGCCAGTGCAGGCACCTGCTTCACCTCTCAGCTTGGATACTGACTTGTATGTGGTTGTTTTGTCTTTTAAGTCCCATGAATCCCCAGACTCGGAAAATGGAGCAAACCCCATAGAAGAAAAGGTAATGAAAGAATCAACCAGCAGTAAAAAAAAGGAAAAAAGGAAACATGTGGACCAGGTAGAAAGCTCAATATTTATAGCACGTGGAACGGTTCCATCCTCAGATGACCTAGGAGAGCTCAGCGATCACCGAGTCCCTTCCAGGTATTTTATTAGTGTCTTTCTCGTCCTAGAGGCTAGAGAGTGACTGGGAACGCGTCCCATCTTCAATTGTGATTTGATGGGAGGCGCCGGGGTGGGGTTGGAGAGCACAGGCCTTCCGGAGGCCTGCAGGTTCCCCCGTCTTTACACCTGGTTCCCCCACCCGGACCCCAGCTGTTACCTGGTAACTGACCTGCTCTTACAGAGCAGTGGGAAGGCGTGAAGCTGCCCTCTCCCCTCACCCCACATACCCCTGGGTGGAAACGAGCAGTCAACAGCGAAGTGGCTGTGGAAGGGAACAGACTTGGTGGCTGTGTGAGTTGGCGCCTGGTCACCCAGGTGACTCGGGATTGGAGCGGGCAGCCGTTCACAAGCATCATAGTGCCCTGTGGATGTCAGGCATTTATATCGGGCCTCCCCTGGCAAGGGAGCCCAAGGAAGTAACCGTGGTTGGTTTATTAGGGGGAGGGAGGAGCATGGAGGAGATGGAGCTTTATCCAATCTCCAGGAAGCTTGCAGCACACAGTTGCTCTGTCACTTTGAGGCCATGAATGAGTGCGATTGGTCCCAGGGACAGTATTTAACTGCAGTCAGAGGACCGCCTCTCCCCATCATCACTTGTTGTCCCCATTGTCCTGATCATCACCGTCCACCAAATTGTCATTCTGCTCAGGCACATCACATGCATTCCCTCCCTCATCCTACGGCCGTCCCCAGGGCTGCGTGGTGAGAGGTTGCCACACTGTTGCAGAAAAGGGTGCTCCCGGGGCACGCAGCTTTCCCAAGTCCTCCCAGCCCAGAGGGCAGCGCTGGGCTCTCAAATTCAGACCAGACTGTCCCCTGGTCCCTGTTCTTTTGAGGGAGTAGCCTGAGTGACACTGGCTGCTAAGGGAAGTTTCTGTGGTATGCATCTGGGGGCGGGCAAGAGGCAGTCCCGACAGAGAGAGCCTGAGAAGGAGCTGGGGGACGCCCAGCTTTCCCCTCCCCTCGGCTTTCTTTCCAAGTCAGAGACTGCAGGACCAGCGAGCGCCCTTGGCGACTTCCCTACAGCCCAGTGAGGGGCCACTGGTCATCTTCCAGACCCCTTGGCTTTTCTCCCAAAATAGGGCAATTGTTGAATATTCTTGGAGCAGATGCTATGTGATAGAGTCTGCTAGGCCTGGGAGCTGCAGAAGAGGAAGAAAGGGGTCAGCCACAGAGGCTCACAGGCAAGAGGGGACAAGCCCTGACCGTCTGTCCTACTAAGACTGTGTGGAGCCATAGGAGTGCCGGGGAAGGAATGGGATTCCACGACTGGGACCTCGGAGGCAGGAGGAGTGGGAGGAAGTGGGGAGTAGAAGCAAGAGGGACGTTGGGGAAATGAGTATCTTGGATGCGTGCTGCATCAAGGAGTAAAAGTAAAGCCCACCCAGTGAAGAGGGGACAAAAAGGAGATAAACACTGAGAAGCACACCGTTACCTCTGTGCGTGTGAGAAGGAAGCCTGGTTGCCCTTTCCATGCAAGGATCTTACTCTGAGCTCTTTGCTAGAGCCGGCACAGTTCCCTTTCCGGCTCCTTCATCCCATCTCACCTCGTGCCCAGTTGTGGCACAGCTGTAATTACAAAATGCGGGAGCCAAGGTAAAAGCGCCACAGCAAGTGCAAGCAGATATTGCTGGGATGTGCCAGGCTCCTTCACACCCCGATTTTATATACAAGGAAATAGCTTCAGAGAGGTCAGTAGCCAGACCAAGGTTATTGGGTGCTTTCCTGGCCATACCTGCATCAAGTCACCCGTGGGGCTCCCCAGTGGTCCAGGCAGGAAGGTTCGTTGTTCCAGAGTCTCCAGGACCCTGTGTGGTCTCTGTCTCCCCAGCCTCATCCCTGGACTCCCCTCAGCCATCCTCTCCCCTCATTCCCCGTTCAGGCACCCTGGCCCTAGCTGAGGTCCTTGACTACCCACCCCAGGCTCCTTTGCATCGGAGGACCCTCCCTCTGTCTGGAGCACTGCCCCCTGCCTGGCTCCTGGCTCCACTCCTCAGCCTTTGGGTCTCAGCTCCAATACCACTTCTTCCAAGCAGCCTGCTCAGATTCCTCCAGGCTATGTTTGATGTCCCTTTATATGTTCTCATAGCCCCTACTTTTCAAAACCGTTATCAATCAAAACTGTAGTTTCCATTTTTGCAAAAGGATGCCTTTGCCATCCCTGAGGGTGAGCTGGCCCTGAAGGCAGCAGCTGCGGGCATGGGATGTGCCACCATAGCCCCAGCGTTCAGCAAGGCATGGGCCTGCAGCAGGCGTTCAGTAGGAATCCTTTCAGTGAGTGAGTCATTGAAGGAATGTGCTCCCGCTGCCTGCTGTCAGCTCCTCGGGGACAGTAGCTGGGTCCGTCACAGCCGGCCCCAGACCTGGCATACAGGAGGCTCTTTAAATGTTGGCTGAAGAAATGAAGTCCAGGATTCAAACCCACTATGAGTCTCATGTTGATTACACTACACACACCAATCACCTAAAAGAAAGCACGCCACATAAAGGGGAAGGGGGAAGTGAGAGGCCCTGCCTAACAGGGGGTGGGGGGTGCTTTAACACTGTCTTCCTTTTATCAGGAATGCTTTACAAATCCACATGGGGAAGAGATTGCCCCTGCATCTCCAGGCACTCCGACATGTTGGGTCGGCTCTCTTCAGGGATGTCACTGGATTCCAGGAACTAGGGTCTTTTTGTCTTTGAAAGGTGCATTTTGTTTCATTTCTGTGCTATGAAAGCAGTGAGGGAAAATGAGCACTGACTCTGAAGTGAGGACAAGGACTGACATTTCCCTGGGCCTAGAACATTCCTAGCACATAGAAGGTGCTCAGTAACAATCAGCTGGAAACATATCCCGGGCGAGGGAAGACCTTGGTGGAGTTTTCCAGAACAGCAGGACTGCCAAGGCTGCCAGTGTGGAATCCCCTGGAAGTAAACTCTTGGGTCCAATGCCATTTTTCAGGATACGAGGATGCCACTTGGTGGGCTTCCCTTACAGACCCCTGAGGCAACCAAGCTGCCTCGCCCATGCCAAGGCACATCAGCACCAGGACCTGGTTCTCCCGTTGAGCACAGAGCAGGGCCAAAGGCTGTTGCCAATAGTATGTTGTTATCCCCACCATCACCACCCCCTCCATGGATTGGGGGTGGGGAGGAGCATGTCACCTGTTCTTCAGATAAGGAAAACTGATCAGATACGTAAGTGCTTGGCCATCATTGCCAGGAGCCAGGACAGAGCACAGATCCTTGGCTGGTGTCCTTGGCTTTAGCCCTGGGCAAGCCTCCTCTGTTAGGACAGGGGCACATCCCACATCAGTCTCAAAGATATGATCAGAAAGTTAGCCTCTTCATGTATGAAAAGGCAAGAGGTGAACACAGAGAGCTCGACAAGCAGAAAGCAGCAAGTTCACAGAAAGGAGCCCCCAAAAGGGAGTCTGGGTTCCCTGGCTTGGTGCAGGGCTGATTTTTCCTTGCGGACGACAGCCAGCAGGGCCCAGGCCCTCAGGATGCTTGGAAAAAGAGGTCCCCTTCCTGCCCCAGACGCTGTGATTTTGAAGAATAGGTGGTCAGCCCTCTATTTAAAATCCTGACTTCCCTCCTGTTTTTCTTGTAGACAGTGGCCCAATGTGTCTCTCTAGCATCCATTCTCCCATTTGCAAGCAGGCTTCCACCAGCGGACGGAGTGAAGCAAATCTCTCATTGATGTGCCTGAATCTGAAACCAGAACCTGCCTAAATCCACATGTGGTGGTCTCGGAGTGGGGGTGACCATAAAACCGAGCCGCAGGGAGCTCTTGGTGGCCCCGATTCAAAACAGTGTGTTTGTTTTTCAGGACTAGTCACAGCGACTCCAGCATTTATATTCGACGACATGCTAATAGGTCTTTGGAATCGGTTAGTATGTGAATTTCTTCTCCTTCTATGGCACCCCGCTAATCAATTCATTTCCATCCTTCCTCCTCCCCAGCCCAGAGCCTTGAAATTAGTGACGCTCACCTATACTTTTGGATAGAAGACAAGCAAATTGAAACCTTGTCACTAAGCACAAATCCAATCAGATATACAGTTTGGGCACAGAGGCACGTAAATAAAGTGAAGATTTCAATGCCAGAAGGCCTTGTTATAAAAACGCACCCAAGCCTCCCCCCACCTAGAAAGATCATATTTAGTGATAGGGACACAGGGAAGTGGGGGCTGTTTCACATTCAGAAGTGTCTAGCTCTGGTCACGTTGGGACTGACGTCAGTCCGTGGTCCCCGGCAGGTCCTGATTCTTGGTTGGAGGTGGTGGGGTCTTTTGAGTTCACCAGTGGGGTGGGCGGGGCAGGCTGTAGAGTAATGCAATTGCTTAGCAGTTTGATTTTGAAACTAGATATTTGGAATATTGAGAGAAACATGGCATGCTCAACTTTGTGTGTTTAAAATCATTTTATTTTCTGTTTCAGAGATTTCATCTTTACTAATTGGGTTGCGGGGGTTTTGTTTATAAATTTCACTGTAGGATAATTTTAGCTATGTTCAGTTGAGGAATGCTGCAGATGTGGAGGAGAGAAGAAACCGAATGTTAACCAGGTTGGTGACTTTGTTCTGCTTTAAGTTTTGTGGCTTAAATTTTTTTTTTTGATCATGCAGTCTGTCTTATGGGAGTGGTTATTTTCAAACCATGTTTTGTCAATAGCAATATGAATAGCTGGGGATCATGCAAGAAAGGGCTTGTTCTGGAGAAAAGGAATGTAACTTCAGTGTTAGTGGGAGGGAAAAGTGGCTATGAACCGACATTGCCCTGTGGAGGACAGCTCAGAAAATAACTGTTTTAAAGCAGGTTTGGGTTACAAGCTTTTCACTCCATTTAAATCAAGCAGTGGAATACGATAGTTCTGGAAGGGAGTGCTAGGCCCGAGGGCCATAGCGATCGTATGTGCTGTGTGTGTTCTGCCATGTCAGAGCCCTGACGACTGTTTCGTTCTGTGTCGCCACTGCAGGTACAATACTCAGAAGCTCACTGAGCTGATTTTACAGTTTTATGGCATCAAAGCAGACATGAAGAGGGAATGCAAACATGCCAGGATGTCTATGAAAGTATTTTCTACTGTTGAAGAACTAGATGACATAGTCAAATTATTAAATTACTGTAAAACTATTTAGAATAGAGGAAACCAGAAAAACCCTCCAATTCTGACAGGCGATTCTGAGATGGCCCTAGCCCTGTTAGTCATTGAGTCACTTAATTTAAAAAAAAAAAAAAATACTTGCCAAGGATTTGAATTGCCTTGGAAGGACTAAATTATTGAATAATTTCTGCCTCTGTCTGAATATTGCCCTATACCCAGGATAGTGGTCCTTAGAACACCCCACTAATAATGCCCCAAAAAGAGGCAAGATAAGCTTCCCTCCCCTACCATAAAATGAAAATTTTAATTCAAGTTTTTAACCAGCCTTGACATACTCATGGGAAAATAATACTTGGAGCTTTTATGTGATGGGGACTTAGCAAATAGAAATGTGGGGTCGAGATGGTGTTGAATTTCTATGCTTTCTACATTTAATGCCTTTGTAATAAAAAAAACAGAATCCTTTATGTTTTTTCTAATATTTTCTGGAAAGCACTTTTAAGAAAGAGAAGTGCGTGCAAGTCACTCCTATTGGAGGTGGCGGCAAAGGTTTAACTCTGTGTTAGGAGGCAGTTCAGTGATGTATGGTTTCAGCTTCTCAATCTGCACTCCCAAAACCGCCCCAAAGAAGCCTATTCTCTAAGCATCTACAAATGCAGCTTCAAACTGAGGCTCCTTGACCCCCTTCCACTCTGAGTATGACCCTAACCCTTCCCTCTGTGGAAATTCTGGAGCTGTGGTTGGTCGCTGCCACGCAGTACCCTTCTGGGCTTCCTTATTATCTGCCAGACTCCCACCCTCCCCCCAGAAAAGTCATTTTAACACTACCTTGTGTAAAATAAAAGAAGAAAGATAAATCTGACTCAAAACAGATCAAGTAATTGTTT